>CM076581.1:184484307-184696260 GCA_034641835.2 Pinus albicaulis | reverse complement strand
AGGGGTTGATGGTCTGTGTGGATGATTGTTTCACTCCCAAAAATATAATGCTTCCATTGTCGACAAGCCTGCACAATCTAATACATTTCTTTGTCATAAGTGGGATACTTGCGAACAGTGTCGGACAATGTCTCACTGTGATATGCCATTGGATTCCCCTGTTGAGTAAGAACTGCCCCAATAGCATAGTCAGAGGCACTTGTCTTGATCTCAAATGGTTGTTACAATTCTGGTAATGTGAGAACTAGGGCTGAACAAGGGTGATGTTTCAATTCTACGAATGTCTTTTGTTGAGATTTCGACAAAAATAATTTTTCTTTCGCTCCTCCCTTGGTGACTTGACTCAAGGGCCAAGTGATATGAGAGAATCCCAACATGAAGCTATGGTAGAAATTATCAAGACCCAGAAAGCTACGAAGCTCTGTTAGAGTGGTTGGGGCTGGCCAATCCCGAATGACTTGGATCTTGGTTGGATCGACATGCACCCCCATTTCATCAATAATGTATCCCAGATATTGAACCTGGGTCATGCCAAAAGTGCACTTCTCCAAATTGGGACACAACTTGTGTTGTTGTAGTGTTTGGAGGACTTGTCGGATGTGGTGGAGGTGCTCTTCCTAAGTCTAGCTGAAGATCAGAATGTCATCCAATTACACCACTACAAATGAGTTGGTGAATGACCGCAAGATGTCATCCATCAACTGCATAAAGGCTGTGACAACATTTATCAACCCGAAAGGCATGAAAAACCCTTCGAAAAGGTCCTCCTTTGCTTTGAAGGAAGTCTTCCACACATCAGAGGGTTCGATTGGTACTTGGTGATACCCAGACTTCAAGTCGATCTTGCTAAAAAAATTTGCCCCTTTGAGTTGGTCTAACAGGTCATCAATCCGTGGGATTGGGTACCTATTCTAGACAGTGATCTTGTTCAGCACTCGATAGTCAATACAGAGTCTCCAAGTCCCATCCTTATTCTGTACCAACACGATCGAGCTCCGACAGGGCGATGAACTTGGCCGTATGTGACCTTTCTGCAGCAGCTCTTGAATCTACCTCTTGATTTCATCATTCTCTAGAAAAAAGCACCGATAGACCGGTCCATTGGGTAGTGGCACACCTGGGATCAAATCAATGGTGTCCTTGACCTGATAGTGCAGAGGCACCCCTGTGGGTGAGGTGAAGATGTCCCTATACTCCTCCACAACCTTGTCCATTTTTTGTTGTCGTATAGAGGAGCCATGTCTGGAGGTCCTGGCAACAATCTTCTTCTTGCCCTTGGGGTGGATCATCAGGAAAAAAATTTTCCTGGTTTGGTAAATGAGCTTACTGCATTGTTTTGTAGTAATTAAAGAAATAATGGTAGGCGGTGGTACCTCTAGTATCATGTATAACTTATTTCCTAAAGTAACAATAACAGCGTGAGGCTAGGACTCATACACAACATGTTGCTTCCACAAGTATGGTTGGCCTAATAATACATCAGAAACATCAAGAGAATAAATGTCACATAATACCTCATCCATGAAGGGCTTGATGCTATAAGCAAGGTGGCATTTTTGGCTAACATGAAGATCTCGTCCTTGGTGAAGCCACCTGATGGTGTATGGCTGTGGGTGCATTGTAGTTGGCAAGCCCAACAGCTTCATGACATCTACTGAAATGAGGTTCTTTTGGCTCCCATTTTCAACAATGAACTGTAGCGGCGAACCCTTTACCCACATCTGGGAGTGGAAGAGACGCTCTGCCTCCTCTGGATATTTAGGTTCCTCCTTCTGGATCTTCGCAAAGGAAACAATGGCGTTGGGCTCTGCATCAATAATTTTCTTCCCTTTTTCATTCTGATTGTCAGGTTCTGATTCATATTTGGAGGATGCATCTGATTCTGAAGCCCTTATCTTGGTAGTGACTGCTTGGCCCGACACTCACTTGTGTTGTGAGTGGATATCTTATGGAACTCACACCACTTTCATGTGTCCTTCTTTGGCTTCACGGTGTTGTTCTTTGCTTGTGGCTTTGGCAGGTTGTCTTGGGCTGCCATGCCTTGGATTTCTCCTTTTTTTTGTGGTTTGGGGGCACCTTTCCCTTGCTTTTGATTCATAGATCCAAAGTCTTGCTTCTTTTGTTTGAATTTCTGCTCAATCTTGGCAGCATACCGGTATGTCGTACCAAGTGAGGAGATGTCGAGGAACTCCATTTCATCCTGAATGTATATGTGGAGGTAGCTGTGATACTTTAGCACCAAATGTTTCCCCGAATATTTGATACCCAAATTTATGCACAGGGTATGGAACAGATTCATCAGCTCATGCACATCTTGATTCCTTTGTTGTCATAGCGTGGTCCATTGTATGTACTTGTCCTCATAGCTCCCCACGGGATAGTATTGTTCCTTGATGGCATCTCAGAAAGAATTCCAAGTGGGTATGGCTGAGAATAGAGAAGGTTTTGTCTCGTCCTTTTTCTCATAGTAGGTTTCCAACTAGTCCTTGACATGGGGGGTAGCTTTGCGGAGTGTAAATAATATTCTCCCTGTCGGAAAAGTCATGGACTGAGAAATATCCTTCTATAGATTCTGTTGGAAATACTGAGAGGGGGGGTTGAATCAGTATTCCTTTCAATTAGAGCGTTATTTAATCTTCATTATTATCAGTTTTTATACAATGATAGCACCAAACAAAAGGAACACAAATGCACATATTTTTTAAGGTGGAAACCCACTCCGGGACAAAAACCACCTAATTCTTTTCTAAAAATTCTTTAATATTAAACTCCAATTGAAAATAAAGCTCCAACTTCCTAGAATCTAGAAAAGCATTCTTCTTCAACTCCCACTGGATGGATGGTCCAACACCTGATATTATTTAGTAGTCAACTGAATGGATTCCCTAACACCCAATGAGCCACAACTCACCCTAGCACCACCCTACCACCCTATAGAAGAATAAAAGAAGAATGGACTCCCGTACCAGGGAAAGTGGTCCATTTTACAATGATATAGAATGATGTAGAAGAAGAAGACACACTAGACCATAACCCCAACTATGACACAACCCCCTAATGATGATCCTAGACCTCCCGAAACTGCCTCTTCAACTCTTGGTAGATAGACACTAGAACAATTTTTACAATAATGTATTTACAATGACTTAGTACAATGATACCTTTACAGTGACTGTATGTAGTGCTGCCCACTTGAAGACTTCAAGTGATGAACTTATTGCTGCTATTATGTACCTTGGTTTCTGCTCTTGTCATTCTACCCTCTGCTGCACCTTGCTTTTCATTGCTACCCTACAAAGTCTGGTCCTTTACAGCCCTTGACAACACATGATCTATCTTTTTCTTGCCTTCTAGGAGCTTGATATTGAATCTGGTGTATCTCTGTTATTTCAGATCCCCAATATCTGATTTCTATTCCTATAGTATTCCTCTATGTTTTATTTCCAATTCCACAAGTCTGACCTAATTTGGATTCTTCAAGAGAGAGTTATGCCTAATTTCTCACAATGCCCTAATTATGGACTGTTTCAGTAGAGCGAACTTGTACGACATGACATGTGTCATTATTTCTTCATTCGTCTCTGAAATTGATAGAGCGCAAACGAAAGTCTGTACAATACTTGCCACTTTTTACATAACTCCAATCTGATACTCAGAGAGAGAGTTATGACGATTTTCCCAAGGTCACTTCTTTGAGATGAATTTTAGGAGCCTGCAAAAACACAGACTTCCACAGATCATATCTCTGAAAATATTATGCATCTTGATCTGAAATTTTCATAGGAACTTCCTCTGGATTTCTGCTTCACGTCATAAAAATTTCAGCTTTTGACCCTTCGTAGAAAAAAATTAGAGCGAAAATACCACAATTACTTGTTTCAGATGGTGAAATCCCTTGCATAAGGAGGATACGAGGATCACAATTTATATAAATGCTTAGGTTGAGAGGGGCTTCAACAAGTGAACATGGGAGGGATTTTAGGAGCTTAAAAAATATTAATTATTAATTTTCAATGACCAATGCCACAACCCCATGGGGTTTTAGCCCACTAACTAGGGTTACAAACTTAAAACATGAATATCTCTCAAACTGTCAAGGATTACATGGCGTGCCATATATCAACGGAAACATCTCTACAAGTAGAAAGCATCAAAATCATTCTTGACATAGAATATATTAATTTGGTAGGTCAAAATTCCCATGCAATATTTGGGTAGCCCCTGGTGTGGTGTGGGTTGACATCAATGACAACCGCTAATAAAAAATATCCCCCTTTGGCATTGATGGCAACACAAGTACTCCCCTTGCGATCATGACACCTATTCCTACAACATTCACTCCCCCTTTGACATCAATGGCAAAGGGTAATTCCCCTGACACACAACCATCTTGCAGACTTGTACACACTTCCATTCCCCCTAACATACAACCATCCTGCGGACCTGTACACACTTTCACTCCCCCTTTATATTCTAAATAAGGAAAATCTAATGAGAAATTGGGAGGATCCCAAGATTCTGGTGAAGATATTCCAATGCTTCACGAGTACTCTCACGATCATCAACACTTCCTGCCCAATCTACATTTGTAAATGAATGAATAATGAGATTGTTACCCTTGAGATACCACAAGCCATATTCTGTTGTTCCCTTTAGATATCAAATAATTCTTTTGATGGCAATAATATGTGATTCTTTTGGTGTTGCTTGGAATCTGCTACTTGTCCAACTGCTTGCATAACATCTGGCTGGGAGGTCTTTACATATAGAAGACTACCAATCATAGATCTGTACAACCTTTGATTCACATCCTTATATGAGTCATCTATGCTCAATTTGCAACCTGTTACCATCGGAGTAAGGATGGGTTTGCAATATTCCATTTTAAATTTCTTGAGCATTTCCTTGATGTACTTGGCTTGGCATATAAATATTCCTTTCTCTTGCTGAGATATTTGAAGCCCTAAGAAGTATGCCAACTCACCAAGTAAATACATCTTGAAATCACTTTGCATCTTTGCAGAAAAATTCTTACTTAGCCGATCATCATTGCTACCAAATATTATATCATCCTCTTTAGCTATTATACATGCTTTAGTTGCTTCATCCAGAACATATATGTCGTTTGGAGCTCGACTTGCTGTAGTCACAATTTCACCATACCTGCCTTTCCTGATTTCACATTTTGTGGAGTTGAATAGTATTGTGTCTCCTTGATCACACATTTTTCCAACATTGAGGAGATTGTGATTCATGTTTTCAACCAATAGAACATTCTTGGCTAGAGCATCTTTGCTTCCGAGAGTGATAATACCTGATCCTATAACATTTGAAGATCCCTCATTTCCAAAGCACATGGTTCCATCCTTCTTATCTTTCAGAGATAAAAAATTATTTCTATCTCCAGTCATATGCATTGAGAAACCACTATCAACATACCACACATCTTTGTTGTTTTGAGCCTTGAGAGCGAGAGCACAATTATCAGTCTTCTTCTTCTTCCATGTTCGTTCGTTCTGTGGCTTCGAAGATTCTTCTGGAGGATTTTCAAGTTTCCAGTCTCTGGCTATGTGTCCAAAGTTTTGAAATTTGTAACATTCAATATTATTTCTTAAATGTTCAAATATATTGATGTTTCGCTGAGCCCTGGGAAGTTCATATTTGACAGATCTCCTGGAATTGTATTCATTCCTGGGTACATGCGGCATTCTACAGCTTTATGACCAAATTTTCCACATGAATAACTGTAGCCATAAAAAATATGTTGGTACCTGGATGGAAATCTTCGTCGAGGAATTGTCTTCCAAGGCTTTTCTTGTGAATCTTGTCCAATGAAGTCTACATGCACGTCAAATCTCATAGGTTCATTGTATTTTGTTGTAGAAGGTCCTGCTTCTTCTTCTTTGTAACCAATGCCAGTTCTATCATTGTAATATCGTTGATTGTTGATGAGTTCTTCCAATGCCCTTGAGCTGTTGCCATATTTTTAAATAGTTTCTCCTTTCTTCACTTCCTTACGCAGCGAGACTACTTCGGCTTCTAATTCTTCCTTTTCTTGGTTTCTTTCTTCCAACTTCTTTTGAAGTGACTCTTCAATGCATTTGTGTTCTTCAACTTTAATTTTGAGACCTTGAACTTGTTCTTCAAGACTATTGGAACAGATCTTCTCTGCCTTGAGCTCTTTTATAAGTTTGATTGATTCCTTAGAAAATTCTTCTATCGTCAATCCTTCTTCTTCGTTGTTTGATACCTCTTGTTTATTGTGCTTGGCCATAAACAATACTCTCTCATTGGCTTCTTCTTCTCTTTCATTATCTTCATCGGATGATGAGCTATCTTCTTTAGAGAGAAAGTTCCTTTTGGATCCTTGCTTGTTGAATTTATAAAAGCCTTTCTTTCCTTTTGAGTTGCCATCACTTATGTTCGAACATTTTGATGTGAAATGCCCAACCTCACCACAGCCAAAACATATCAGTGGAAGTTTACCTTTGAATTTTCCCTTACTAATTTTTACTTTTCTTGTAAAGTAAGCATATTCTTCATCTGAAAGACCTTCTTCATCATCTCCCTTTTCTTCACACTTGTAGGTGTGTGTCTTTTCAATTGATGGTTGTTTTTCCTTATGGGTTTTCTTAGATGCAATGAACACAGTTTCTAGATGCGAAGTACCCTCTTCTTCATCAAGTCTCATTTCATATGCTATGATAACTCCATGTAATTCCTCTTTGTTGAGTTTGTCCAGATTTGCACTGTATTCTAAGACCGATACCTTTGGGTTGAATCTCCTTGGTAACATTCTAAGAATATTTCGTATAATAATTTTCTTGTTAATTGGCTCTCCCAATTTTTTTAGATTATTGGTTACTTCATCAATGTATTGGAAGTATGTAGCAATGTTGCAATCTTCTTTCATTCTGAGTTGCTCAAAATTTTCTCTATAGATTTGAAGCTTTGCTTCTTTGACATTTGAGTCACCTGCATATATATTCTCAAGCTTGTCCCATACATTTTTGGCAGTTTTACAACCCAACACCTCATGATAAGCAGATTCAATAAGTCCACTGATAATAATATTCTTCGCTTTTTCATCATTTACCAAATTCTTCTTACCTTGTTCATCTGCAAGTTATGTAAATCCATTTTGAAAAGTGTCCCATATTTCATAACCTTGCACCAAGAGATAGACCTCCATTCTTCCTTTCCAGAGTGCATAATTATTTTCATTGAATAGAGGTACACCATTCTTGGTATGCTCCATGATCTCCTTCCAACTGTTAAACTACTATTGAAGGAGCTAATCTCTGATTCCAATTGTTGGAAATACTAAGAGGGGGGGTGAATCAGTATTCCTTCCAGTTAAAGCATTAGTTAATATTCATTATTATCAGTGTTTGTACAATTATAGCAGCAAACAAAAGGAACAAAATGGACGCTCTAATTCCCAAGATTATTTAGTAGTCAACTGAACGGATGCCCCAACACCCAATGAGCTACAACTCACCCTAGCACCACCCTACCACCCTATAGAAGAATAAAAGAAGAATGGATTCCCGTACCAGGGAAGATGGTCCACTTTACAATGATATAGAATGATGTATAATAAGAAGACACACTAGACCATAAACCCAACTATGACACAACCACCTAATGATGATCCTAGAACTCTCGGCACTACCTCTTCAACTCTTGGTAGATAGACACTAGAACAATTTTTACAATAATTTATTTACAATGACTTAGTACAATGATACCTTTATAATGACTGTATGCAGTGCTGCCCACTTGAAGACTTCATGTGATGAACTTCTTGCTGCTATTCTGCACCTTGGTTGTTTCTCTTTTCATGCTACCCTCTCCTGAACCTTGCCTTGCTTTTTTGCCCTAGAAAGTCTAGTCCTTTGCAGCCCTTGACAACACATGATCTAGATTTTTCTTGCCTTCTAGGAGCTCGATATTGAATCTAGTGTATCTCTTTTAATTCAGATCCCCAATATCTAATTTTTGGTCCTGCAGTATTCCTCTACATTTTCTTTCCAATGCCATAGGTCTGACCCAATTTGGATTCTTCAAGCGAGATTTATGCCCAGTTTCTCACAATGCCCTAATTATGGACTGTTTCAGTAAAGTGAACTTGTATGGCGTGCCACGTGTCACTGTTTCTTCATTCGTCTCTTAAATTGATAGAGCAAAAGCTACCGTCCGTGTAATATATGCCACTTTTTACATAATTCCAATATGATACTCATATAGAGAATTATGATGATTTTCCCAAGGTCACTTCTTTGAGATGAATTTTAGGAGCCTGCAAAAACACTGATTTCCACAGATCATATCTCCGAAAATACTGCGCACCTTGATCTAAGATTTTCACAAGAGATTCCTTAGTATTTCGGCTTCACCTCATAAAAATTTCAGCTTCTGAACCTTCGTTTAAAAAATTTTAGAGCGAAAATTCCACGATGACTTGTTTCAGATGGCGAAATCCCTTGCGTAAGGAGGATATGAGGATCACAATTTATATAAACGCTTAGGTTGAGAGGGGCTTCAACAAGTGAATGTGGGAGGGATTTTAGGAGCTTAAAAATATTAATTATGACTTTTCAATGACCCATGCCACAACCCCATGGGGTTTTAGCCCACTAACTGGGGTTACAAACTTCAAACATGAATATCTCTCAAATCCTGAAGAATTACGTGGCATGCCATATATCAACGGAAACATCTCGACAAATAAAACCATTAAAATCATTCTTTACCTAGAATATATTAATTTAGTAGGTCAAAATTCCCATGCAATATTTGGGTAGCCCCTAGTGTTGCGTGGGTTGACATCAATGACAACTGCTGATCAACAGATTCAACCATCTATCTATAGCATCTGCATGTATTTTACCCTCAAATATGGGAATGTCAAAGTTTACTTGTACCTTAAAGGGAGTCACGCCTCGAGAGTGGCTGTTGGATGCAGATGCGTCGTCGATGGGAAATCGTTAAAGGATCTGGGAAAAGTTATACATCATCATGTTCCTTTGTTTTTCAAGGGCCTTCTCGAGCAATATTTTGATAGGATCTCCTATTCCATCATATTTCCTTTCATCCCCCATGGACGACCGTCACGGTTTGCGAGGCTGATCTTGCAAAGGTTCAACCAGATCAAGCCCTAAATACTTATACCCCGACCTCGTTGGGAACATACAAAGAAGAATCGAGAAAAAGTAGACCGTTCTGATACCACTGATCTGGATTTATGAAATAACATAATAGAATACACATGTAACCATAAATACAAAGATGCAGTGGAAATAACATTTCATTTCATTAATATCAAAGAACTATAATGTTCTTACAGATATAATAGAAATAAACTAGCTAGGGCACTAGTATCTTATCTTTGAGAAGAGATGTGGTGGCTACGGGCCTCTGAAATGAGTTATGATGAGGCTCGAGGGCCTACTTACTATTTATAAACAATGGAAAACCCTAAACATCCAAAACCCTAAGCCTAGGAGATGAAGCGCCCAAACTATGGGCCCCGTTTGGGTAAATTGGTGTTTCAACTTCCCGGGGATGTAACTTTTGCATACGATCTCCGTTTGACGCGCACCATACCTCGTTAGAAATATATATACAAGGACTGCAAATTTTGATGTGAGAAGCATCAGTCCATGGACCCATGTTTCTCCTGTATTTCCCAAAAGACTTTGTTTAGGGCCTCAAAACAGCTCCGGAAGTTCAGGACCCAAAAAACTGTTAAAAATATTGAGTTGTGCCGAAACTAAAAAATTGAAAGAGACAATTGTGGGGCCCCAAGTTGAATAGGTGGGTGGCCACCCATATCCACCTACATAATTCCTCCCCCATTAGGAAGAAATGGTCCCCATTGCGTTGAGTTCCTCCATGAGATGATGAAACTTCTGCTGAACTTGGTCCCTAGTGAACCACTTTCCTTGGTGCAGGAGTTGGCCAGCTTTGACAACCCAATACAGTTGGATCTTCTGTTGGTGAGTGTTCTTGATTTTCATGTCCATGATACAATCTATAGTGGCATGTTCCATGTAGTCTGGGTTTAACTCTTTTGGTGTGAGTTCTTCTGCAATGTGGAAGGTGTCCAGGAGAGGTGGGAAGTAGGGACGAAGGCTGTCAATATTAAATACTGGGTGCAAACCAAGGAATGGTGGAATCTAAGCTCAAAGGAATTGTTCCCTATAGCCTTGGTGATGGTGTATGGCCCATATTGGATTGGGGGAAGCTTGTGGTGGGGTCTAGTGAGGCACTCCTTCTGCAAATGTAGCCACACTTTGTCACCCACCTGGAAGTTGTGTGGCACCCGATGTTGATCATGTCATTGCTTGTACTTAGCATTACCTCTATCCAATATGTCACGAACCTGATGGTGGATGTGCTAAATGCACTTGATGAAGATGTTCGCTTTGTCAGCTTCATACTAGACATGAGCCGAATCGACCTGACTAGCCGCAAATGGCATGGCTCTGTCAATGGGACATAGTGGCTGGAATCCTAAGGTCACCTGAAAGGGGCTATGGCCGGTTGAGCTATGGATAGCCCGGTTATAACTATGTTTTACATAGAGGAGGCTCTCATCCCATGTGTGTGGATGATTTGAATTGTACATGCACAGAATGTGTACGATCATCCTGTTGTCAACCTTTGTCTAACCATGAGTTTGGGGATGGAAATTTGTGGACCTGGTGAGCTTGGTGTCCAACATTGACCAGAGGCTGGAGAAAAATATGTTGAAAAACCTGCTATCACGATCTAACATGATAGACTATGGGATCCCAAAGTGCACCCACACTCGTTCAAAGAATATTTTAGCAGTGCCTTCTACTGTGATATTCTTCTTGTAGGCTGCCATAATGACCATCTTCAAGAATCTGTCGACGACCACGAAAAGACAGTCGTTTCCATGATTAGTATAAGGAAGGCTCGACATGTAATCCATGGATATGGATTCCCAAGGTTGACTAGGGGTAGGTAGCGGAGTATATAGGCCTTGCTTCTTGATGGTCAGTTTGGCAATGGCGCAAGTAGTGTAGGATCTGATGTACTTCCCCACATCTTTTCGAAGGTTCGACCAATAGAAATACTTATGTATTACTGCCACTATTTTCTCGATCCCGAAATTCCAAACGACTCGACTGTAGTGTGCTTCCCATATCATATTGGCAGGCTCTCTTGAAGGAACACAAAGGTGTCCCAGGTGACATAAGAGTGCATCTTGGAGGTGAAAATTTGGAACTTTCGTACCCCCCCAGAGTGCCTTCTATGTGTGGCTAAATTATGGATCACTCTTGTAGAGAAGTGGCCAATAAGAAGTATCGTGCCCATAGGAGTTGAGAACAGTGGTTAGCACCACGATCGGTGATCAGATTTGGCAGTCCGTAACATTATTGGTGCTACCCTTCTTGTACTTGATGTTCAAATGAAACTGTTGCAGATGTGTGGATCACTTCTGTTGGCGATGATTCTTCAATTTGCCTTGTGTTTGTATGAACTGCAGGGGTCGGTGGTCTGTGTCGATTATTGTTTCCTTCCCCAAAATGTATTTCTTCCATTGTCGACAAGCTTGCACAATTGAATACATTTCTTTTTCATAAGTGGGATACTTGCGAACTATGTCGGATAATGTATCTCTATGATATGCCACTAGATCCCCCTCTTGAGTAAGAACTACCCCAATAGCATATTCAGAGGCATCTGTATCAATCTCAAATGGTTTTTGCAAGTCTACTAATGTGAGCATTGGGGCTAGTCAGAGGCGATGTTTCAATTCTATGAATGCCTTCTGTTGAGATTTCGACCAAAATAATTTTGTTCTCTCCTCCCTTGGTGACTTGACTCAAGGGCCAAGTGATATGAGAGAATCCCAACATGAACTTGTGGTAGAAATTAGCAAGACCCAGAAAGTTGCAAAGCATTGTTAGAGTGGTTGGGGTTGGCCAATCCCGAATGACTTGGATCATGGTTGGATCCACATGCACCCACCTTTCATCAATAATGTATCCCAGATATTGAACCTGGGTCATGCCAAAAGTGAAATTCTCCAAATTGGCACACAACTTGTGTTGCTGTATTTTTTGGAGGACTTGTCGGATGTAGTGGAGGTGCTATCCCCAAGTTTGGCTGAAGATCAGAATGTCATCCAAGTACACCACTAGAAATTAGTTGGTGAATGGCCGCAATATGTCATCCATCAACCTCATGAATTTTGCTGGAGAATTTGTCAACACGAAAGGCATGACCAGGCATTCGAAAAGGCCCTCCTTGCATCTGAAGGCAGTCTTCCTGACATCGGAGGGTTCAATTGGTACTTGGTGATACCCAGAATTCAAGTCGATCTTTCTGAAATATTTTTCCCCTTTGAGATGGTCCAGAAGGTTATTAATCCGTGGAATAGGGTACCTATTATGGATAGTGATCTTGTTCAGCGCCTGATAGTCAATACAGAGCCTCCAAGTCCCATCCTTATTTTGTACCAACAAGACTGGGCTCCCACAGGGCGATGAAATTTTCTGGATGTGACCTTTCTATAGCAAATCCTGAATCTACCTCTTGATTTCATCGTTCTCCAGAACAGAGTGCCGATAGATCGGTCCATTGCGTAGTGGTGCACCTAGGGTCATATCAATGGGGTGCTTGACCTGACAGTGTAGAGGCACCCTTGTGGGTAAGGTAAATATGTCCCCGTACTCCTCCAAAACCTTGTCCATTTGTTGTTGTCGTATGTCCCTGTACTCCTCCACAACCTTGTCCATTTCTTGTATGTCCCTGTACTCCTCCACAACCTTGTCCATTTGTTGTTGTCGTGCAGAGGAGCCATGTCTTGAGGTCATGACCACAGTCTTCTTCTTGCCCTAGGGGTGGATCATCAGGAAAAAAAATTTCCTGGTTTGTGAAATGAGCTTACTGCATTGTTTTGCAGTAACCAAAGAGATAGTGGTAGGCGGTGGTACCTTTGGTATCCTGTACAACTTATTTCCAAAAATAACAATAAGAGCGCGAGTCCAGGAATCATACACAATATGTCACTTCCACAAGTATGGTTGCCCTAATAATACATCAGAAACATAAATAGGAGCAATGTCACATAATACCTCATTTGTGAAGGGCTTGATGCTATAGGGAAGTCGGCACTACTGGCTTACGTGGAGAGCTCGTCCATAGTGAAGCCACCCGATGGTGTATGGTTATGGGTGCATTGTGGTTAGTAAGCCCAACCGCTTCACGACATCTGCCAAAATGAGGTTATTTTGGCTCCCATTATTGACAATGAACTGTAGTGGGGAACCCTTTACCCACATTTGGGAGTGGAAGAGACACTCTGTCTCCTCTGGATCTTCCCATTCCTCCTTCTAGATCATCGCAGTGGCAATAGTGGTGTTGGGCTCTGCATCAATAATCTGCTTCCCTTTGTCATTCCCCTTGTCATGTTTTGATTCAATTTCAGAGCCTGCATCTAATTCAGAGGGCCTTTTCTTGGCCACCAACGAATTCTTGGCCCGACACTCACTTGTATTGTGAGTGGAGCTCTTATGGAACTCACACCACTTTCCTTTGTCCTTATTTGGCTTCATGGTGTTGTTCTTTGCTTGTGGCTTTGGCAGGTTTTCTTTGGCTTCCATGCCTTGGCTTTTTCCTTTGTTCTGCGGTTTGGGGGCACCTTTCCCTTGCTTTTGATTCGCAAATCCAAAGTCTCGCTTCTTCTTTTTGAATTTCTTCTCAATCTTAGCAGCATACCAGTATGTCATACCAAGCGAGGAGATGTCGAGGAACTCCATTTCCTCCTGAATGTATCTATGCAGAAAACTGTGATACTTTAGCACCAAATGTTTCTCTAAATATTTTATACCCAACTTTGTGCACTTGGTATGGAACAAATTTTTCAGTTCATGCACATCTTGATCCCTTTGTTGCCGCATCGTGGTCCATTGTATGTACTTGTCCTCATAGCTCCCCACAGGATAGTATTGTTACTTGATGGAATCTCGGAAATAATTCTGAGTGGGTACAACTGAGAATAGAGAAGGTTTTTCCTCGTCCTTTTTCTCACAGTAGGTTTCCCACCATTCCTTGACATGGGGGGTAGCTTTGAGGAGTGAAAAAATAATATTCTCTCGGTCGAAAAAGTCATGGACCGAGAAATATCCCTCTAATAGATTCAACCATCTATCTATGAAATCTGCATCTATTTGACCCTCAAATATGTGAATGTAAAAATTTACTTGTACCTTAAAGGGAGTTGCACCTCCGGAGTGGATCTTGGATGCAGATTTGCCGCTAGTGGGCAGTCGTTGAAGTATCTGGTCAAAGTTATCCATCATCATGTTCCTTCATTTTTCGAGGGCCTCCTTGAGAAATATTTTGATAGGATCTCCTACTCCCTCATATTTCTTTTCATCCCCCATGGGCGGTTGTTGGGGTTTGCGAGGCTGATCTTGCAAATGTTCAACCAGATCAAGCCCTAACTGCTTATACCCTGACCTCATTGGGGACATGCATAGAAGGATCGAGAAAAATTAGACTGCTCTGATACCACTAATATGGATTCAGCAACATAATACACATTTAACCATAAATATAAATATTTAGTGAAAATAACACTTCATTTCATTAATATCAAAGAACTAAAATTTGCTTACAGACAAAATGAAAATAAACTAGCTAGGGCGCTGGTAGCTTATCTCTGAGAAGAGATGTGATGGCTACAGGCCTATGAACTGAGTTAAAATGAGGCTCGACGACCTATTTATTATTTAGAAAGAATGGAAAATCCTAAACATCCAAAACCCTAACCCTAGGAGATGAAGCACCAAAACTATGGGCCCCGTTTGGGTAAATTTGTGTTTCAACTTCCCGGGGACGTAAGTTTGGCATATGATCTACGTTTGATATGCACCATACCTCGTTAGAAATATCTATTCGAGGAATACAAATTTTTATGTGAGAAACATTAGTCCATGGACTGATGTTTCTCCCGGGTTTCCCAAAAAATGTCGATTAAGGCCTCAAAATGGCTCCAGAAGTTCAGGACTCAAAAAACTGCTAAAAATAGTAAGTTGTGCCGAAACTGAAAAAATGAAAGAGACAATGGTAGGGCCCCAAGTGGAATAGGTGGGTTGCCACCCATGTCCACCTGGATCATTCCTCCCCCCTAAGGAAGAAATGGTCCCCATTGTGTTGAGTTCCTCCATGAAATGAGGAAACTTCTGCTAAAGTTGGTGCCTGGTGAACCACTTGCCTTGGTGTAGGAGTTGGCTAGATTTGATAACCTGATATAGTTGGATCTTCTCTTGGCGAGTGTTCTTGATTTGCATGTTCATGATAAAATCTATGGTGGCCTCTTCCATGCAGTCTGGGTTTAACTCTTTTGGTGTGATTTCTTCTGCAATGTGGGAGGTGTCCAGGAGAGGTGGGAAGTAGGGACAAAGGCAGTGTACATTAAATACTGGGTGCAGACCAAGGAATGGTAGAATACTGAGCTCAAAGGTATTTTTCCCTACAATCTTGGTGATGGTGTATAGCCCATATCAAAGTGGGCAAAGCTTGTGGTGGGGTCCAGTGAGGTGCTCCTTCTGCAAATGTAGCCACACTTTTTCGCCCACCTAGAAGTTATGTGGCACCCGATGTTGATCATGTCATTTCTTGTACTTAGCATTGGCTCTGTCCAATATGTTATGAACCTATTGGTGGATGTGCTGAATGCGGTTGATGAAGCTGATCGCTTTGTCAGCTTCAGACTGGACATGAGTCGAATCGGCCTGAGTAGCCACAAATGGCATGGCTACATCAATGGAACATAGTGGCTAGAATCCTAAGTCCACCTGAAAGGGGTTGTGGTTGGTTGAGCTATGGAGAGCCCAATTATAACTGTGTTGTACATAGGGGAGGCTCTCATCCCATGTGTGTGGATGCTTTAAATTGTACATGCGCAGAATGTGTACAATCATCCTATTGACGACCTCTATCTGGCCATTATTTTGGGGATGGAAAGATGTGGACTTGGTGAGCTTGGTGTCCAACATTGACCAAAGGCTAAATTCTAGATTGATCTTGTAGAGAAGCGGTCAATCAGAAGTCTCGTGCCCACAAGAGTTGAGAACGGTGGTTAGCGCCATGATCGGTGGTCGGCTGAGGCAGTCTGCAACATTATTGGTGCTACCCTTCTTGTAGTTGATGTTCAAATGAAACAGTTACAGATATGTAGACCACTTTTGATGGAAATAGTTTTGCAATTTCCCTTATGTCTGTATGAAATGTAGGGGTCGGTGCTTTGAGTGGATGATTGTTTCCTTCCCAAAAATGTAATGCTTCCATTGTCAACAGGCCTACACAATGGAATACATTTCTTTGTCATAAGTGGCATACTTTCAAACTATATCAGACAATGTCTCACTGTGATATGCCACTGGATGCCCTTACTGAGTAAGAACTGCACCAATAGCATAGTCAGAGGCATCTATCTCGATCTCAAATGGTTGCTGCAAGTCTGGTAATGTGAGAATTGGTGCAGAACAGAGGCGATGTTTCAATTATACGGACACCTTCTGTTGAGATTCTGACCAAAAGAATTTTTCTTTCGCTCCTCCCTTGGTGACTTGAATCAAGGGCCAATTTATAAGGGAGAATCCCAACATGAACTTGTGGTAGAAATTAGCAAGACCCAGAAAGCTGCAAAGCTCTCTTAGAGTGGTTGGGGTTGGCCAATCCAGAATGACTTGGATCTTGGTTGGATCCATATGAACCCCCCTTTGATCAATAAGGTATCCCAGATATTGAACCTAGGTCATGCCAAAAGTGAACTTCTCCAAATTGGCACACAACTTGTGTTGCCATAGTGTTTGGAGGACTTGTCTGATGTGGTGGAGGTGTTCTTCCCAATTCTGGATGAATATCAGAATGTCATCCAAGTACAACACTACAAATGAAGGTTGCGGGAGCATTTACAACCCGAAAGGCATGACCAGACATTTGAAAAGGCCCTCCTTGGCTTTGAAGGTAGCCTTCCACACATCGAAGGGTTCTATTGGTACTTGGTGATACCCAGACTTCAAGTCGATCTTGCTGAAATATTTCACCCATTGGAGTTGGTCCAGAACTTCATCAATCCATGGGATCAGGTACCTATTTTATACAATGATCTTGTTCAGTGCCTGATAGTCAATACAGAGTCTCTGATTCCCATATTTCTTCTGTGCCAACATGATTGGGCTCCCACAAGGTGATGAACTTAGCCGGATGTGACCTTTCTGTAGCAGCTCCTGAATCTACCTCTTCATTTCATCGTTCTCCAGAACAAACTGCCAATAGATCGGTCCATTGGGTAGTGGAAAACCTGGGGTCGGATCAATGGGGTGCTTGACCTGACAGTTCAGAGGCACCCCTGTGGGTGAGGTGAATATGTCCCCGTACTCCTCCACAACCTTGTCCATTTTTTATTGTCATGTAGAGGAGAAATGTATAGAGGCCATGGCCACAGTCTTCTTCTTTCCCTGGGAGTGGATCATCAGGAAAACAAATTTCCTAGTTTGGGAAATGAGCTTACTGCATTTTTTTACAGTAACCAAAGAGATAGTGGTAGGCGGTGGTACCTCTGGTATCCTGTACAACTTATTTCCCAAAGTACAAATAACATCACAAGGCCAAGACTCATACACAACATGTCACTTCCACAAGTATAGTTGGCCTAATAATACATAAGAAACATCAAGAGGAGCAATGTCACATAATACCTCATCTGTGAATGACTTGATGCTATAGGGAAGGTGACACTGTTGGCTAACGCGGAGATCCCGTCCTTGGTGAAGCCACTCAATGGTGTATGGCTATGGGTGTGTTGTGGTCGGCAAGCCCAACTACTTCACGACATCTACTGAAATGAGGTTCTTTTGGCTCCCATTATCAAAAATGAACTATATAGGGGAACCCTTTACCCACATCTAAGAGTGGAAAAGATGCTTCGCCTGCTCTGGATCTTCCGATTCCTCCTTCTGGATATTCGTAGTTGTAATAGTGGTGTTGGGCTCTGCATCAATAATATGCTTCCCTTTTTCATTCCCCTTGTCAGGTTCTAATTCAGATTTGGAGCATGCATTTGATTCAAAATCCCTCATCTCAGCCACCAGCAACTACTTGGCCCGACACTCACTTGTGTTGTGAGTGGAGCTCTTATGGAACTCATACCACTTTCCTGTGTCTTTCTTTGGCTTCGTGGCGTTGTTATTTTCTTGTGGCTTTGGCAGTTTGTCTTGGGCCACCATGCCTTGGCTTTGTCCTTTGTTCGGTGGTTTGGGGGCACCTTTCCCTTGCTTTTGATTCGCATATCCAAAGTCTCTCTTCTTCTGTTTGAATTTATGCTCAATATTGGCAGCATACCAGTATGTCGTACCAAGCGAGGAGATGTCGAGGAACTCCATTTCCTCCTGAATGTATCTATGTAGACAATTTTGATACTTTAGAACCAAATGTTTCTCTGAATCTCTGATACCCAACTTTGTGCATAGGGTATGGAACGGATTTGTCAGCTCATGCACATCTTGATCCCTTTGTTGCCTAGCGTGGTCCATTGTATGTACTTGTCCTCATAGCTCCCCACAGGATAGTACTTTTCGTTGATGGCATCTTGAAAATAATTCCTAGTGGGCACGACTGAGAATAGAGAGGGTTTTGTCTCGTCCTTTTTCTCACAGTAGGTTTCCCAGCAGTCCTTGACATGGGGGGTAGCTTTGAGGAGTGCAAAAATAATCTTCTCCCGATTGGAAAGTTCATGGACCAAGAAATATCCTTCTAATATATTCAACCATCTATCTATGACATTTGCATCTATTTGACCCTCAAATATGGGAATGTCAAAGTTTACTTGTACCTTAAAGGGAGTCACGCCTCCAGAGTGGCTGTTGGATGTAGATGCGCCACTGGTGGGCAGTCGTTGAAGGATCTGTGCAAAGTTATCCCTCATCGTGTTCCTTTGTTTTTCGAGGACCTCCTCGAGCAATATTTTTATAGGATATATTGCTCCCTCATCTTTATTTTCATCCCCCATGGGCGGCCGTCGGGGTTTGTGAGGTTGATCTCGCAAAGGTTCAACTAGATCGAGCCCTAACTCCTTATACCTTGACCTCGTTGGGGACATGCAAATAAGGATCGAGAAAAAGTGGACCACTTTGATACCACTGATCCAGAATTATGTAAGAATGCAAACGAATACAAAAGTAACCATAAATACAAAGATGCAGTGGAAATAACATTTGATTTCATTAATATCAAAGAACTAAAATTTGGTTATAGACAGAATGGAAATAAACTAGCTGGGGCACTGGTAGCTTATCTCTGAGAAGATATGTGGCAGCTAAAGGCCTTTGAACTGAGTTATAATGAAGCTCAAGGTCCTATTTATTATTTAGAAATAATGGAAAACCCTAAACATCTAAAACCCTAACCCTAGGAGATGAAACGCCAAAACTATGGGCCCCGTTTGGGTAAATTGCTGCTTCAACTTCCCAGGGACGTAACTTTGGCATACGATCTTCGTTTGATGTGCACTATACCTCGTTCAAAAGATCTATTCGAGTACCAAAGATTTTTTTGTGAGAAGCATCGCTCGATGAAACCATTTTTCTCCCGATTTTCCCAAAAAAATTCGTTTAGGGGCCTCAAAACTACTCCCGAAGTTCGGGACCCCAAAAACTACTAAAAATAGTAAGTTGTGTCGAATTGAAAAACTGAAAGAGACAATGGTGGGGGCCCCAAGTGGAATAGGGCACTACAAGAAAAAAGCACATTGGTGAGGGGCGAAAATGGTCACCATAAGCTCATTGGTGAGGGTCAAAAGAGCCTTCGTCACCAAAAAGCCGAACGTCACCAAAGGTGGCGTCGTCAAAAAGTATAGGTGTTGTGGTGACATTCAAGGTCCATCACCAATAATGATTTATAGTGACGAATAGTGACCGTCACCATTTCATATGAGCAATGGTGACGGATAATAGCCTTCGTCACTAAAAAACGGAACGTCACCAAAGGTGGCGTCGCCGAAAGTATAGGTGTTGTGGTGACATTCAAGGTCCGTCACCAATAATGATTTATAGTGACGGATAGTGACCGTCACCATTTCATATGGGCAATGGTGACGGACAATAGCCTCCGTCACCAAAAAATTGAACGTCACCAAAGGTAGCGTCGCCGAAAGTATGTGTTGTGGTGACATTCAAGGTCCATCACAAATAGTGATTATAATGACGGATAGTGACCGTCACCATTTCAAATGAACAACAATGATTTTTTGTGATGGACTTTTCATGGCCGTCACTATTGATGCATATATATGGCAACGTTCATTGACCGTCACCATAAACTCATTTGTGACATCAAGGTCCGTCACGAATAATGACTATAATGACAAACAGTGACCCTCACCATTTCATATCAACAACAACGATTTATGGTGACGGACCTTTAATGGTCGTCACTATTGATGCATATATATGGTGGCATTCGTTGACCGATCACCATTTCATATTTTGGTGAGGGTCGAAAAATGTCACCATAAGCTCATTGGTGATGGTCAAAAGAGCATCCGTCACCAAAAATTGATCTTCGTCATTCCCTATATATGAATATCAAGACACGATGGAATCGAACCACCAACCTCCTGCTTGTAAAGCAAGTGCTCTTCCATTGAACTAGCACCCTTTAAAGAATTAGACTATTAAAAATTATATCTTGAAACTTCATAGATTGTAAATTCTACAACTTTCAATAAATTAAAGTCTCGACAATCTTTTACTAAACAAACAAAACAACATCGACATTGCAGGTCCTTACCTAATGGTTATGGAAGTTATGAAAAGTAGGTGAAGGAAGAATTAGACTTTTAAAAAATGATACATGGACTACCACCACAAGAATCCCCCAATAGAGATCCGATTGGGAGAATCTCTTGAATCAGATTCAATGGAAAATGAAGGACTAGATGAAAGAGAAAGGCCTCGACGAGGATGGGGGAATCCACCACCTCAAGTCAAGGAATAGAAGAGGTCCTCAGAAATTTTTACAACACTTTGAAATAGAGCTAAGGGTAGAATATCTACTTAAGATCTACTTATGAGAGATTGCTTATGTAAAATAACTCAAATAGACAAGCAAATCCACAATTATAAAGTGATTATTTGGCATTTCAATCACTAATTTCAAGGCCAAAAACCTAAATAACCTAAAACACTCAAATATCCTAAAACAACGTGTGAAATAAAGAAAAAAAAGAGAATATGTTCTCGAAAAATAATACAAAACAAAGACAAAGAGAATATGTTCTAGAACAATAATACAAAACACATCCAACATTTTGAAGTATTTGACTTGTCTTGGTGAACATGCATCCTTAGCAAATACAATGTAGCAATACCTTCCCCACAAAAGAGAAGACATGTCGTAATAGTATGTTTGACACGGACAATCATAAATATGCCACAATAGCTACTCAATTTAACACATGCACAAGCAATACAACTTAGATGTTGATGGCAAAGTATGGGATAGAAACAAATATCTAGATGCTAGTTGTCTCACAACAATTAATTTAGATTTTACATATTGGTATGATGTTGTGGTGAAGTTCCCAATTTCTAACCAAAATAAAAGGTAATAGATCAACATAACATACACTGCCAACATGTAACCTAGCTAATGGCTTCATCATATGCCTCATGCCAGGAATTGGATTTTGCATACTAGACCGAGTGATAGCTAGGTTCTAAATTTCAACTTTGATTATTTCGGACAACGTATGAGCGCTGATGAGAAGTCCTATAATAGAACTTCCATCACATTATAGTGATTTTTTTGTAGCATTTGTTTTAGTTTTGGGGCTCGTGTTTCAAACAATTTTAACATGGTTTTAAGGTTCCAAAAATATCATGGGAAAGTCTCCCTTATTGCAGGTATTTGCGATGATTTGGTGGTAGCCTCCATGAACGAGTTTGACATCAATAATCTTGTTATAATACAAATGTTTTTTAGTAGCATGTTGTCATCCTCCATGGTCTCCAAACAAATCAAACGAGATCACCATCCAAGCATAAATATAACTCGGCATATAAGATCAACTTTTGCTTTGGGGAGGATGCGAGGTCATGTAACATACTCTTGTAGGATTATGAGGCAATATGAAGATGATATATAGAATAAAATGACCATAGCTTCGATGGCGGCATGTGAAGAGCCCTAAATAGAAGATACAACGGTAGATATATCCTTTGATTGGTGGTTCTTTGGAACCCAATAGTGTTGGTCTTTCCAATGGTTGATACCTCCAGCCGTGGTAAATTTTCACCAACAAATAGAACTAGGGTTAATGACGAGCACGATTATGGCTGCGATACCAATGTTTGGACAAGACAGAGCAACATGAAAACAAGTATAAAAATACGAGTGCAATCAACAAATGTTTCCAACAATGATGTGGGGTTTTTTGGGAAGCTTGTTGTGGGATAATTTGAGGGATTTTTAGACAACTTTTCAGCCTTGTGAACAACAATAATCTTTATTACTTGTTTGTGACTACATCTAGGGTCATTGTAAGCAAATTATAGCCAACAATAAAACTCTAAATACCCATCAATCGAAAGCAGTTCATCTTTCCTTCAAGCGGGAACCAATTTAAATCTTCATTTGTCTTCACCATACGAAATTTTGTAGGCGAAATGGTGGTGGTAAAAAATATCATAAGAATTTTGTTAATATCTAGTGAAAGGTTATTTTTTGAAACCCTTGGAAACATACAACGAACCCTTGAACAAAGGCACTAGAAACTTTGTGAAATCCTTAGGTAGCATTTGAATTGGACATCGGTATGTCATTATAAACATTGGAGTGCTTTGGTATTCATGAGGCATTTCAAGAGCCCTTTTCATATCTTACTTGGAGTGGTTTGTGGATGTACCTCTTGTTGATGGGTGTTCCTAGACTAGATCCTAGCAATCTAAAGCATGTATCGGATCCTAGTAATCTGTTGGGTGTTCCTAGTAACTTGTTGGTTGTATCGAGATCCTAGACCAACAGGTGTTCCTCCTCGGCAACATACATTCCTTAATTCATAGAGAATAACGTGAGAAAAAGGAGACCTGAACCACATGTATATGCATAACCTTATGTTTGACCGTTAGCTTGAGTACAACAACTCTGAAATAGGTCCGAGCCTCCTCATCTTAGATATTATCTAGGCTTTACTCGTACGAACAGTGTGAGTTGATAAATGGGTTTCAAGCCGACCAACAATTTACACCCAAAACCGCAATTTGAACTTAGTTCAAGCTAGCAATGGAAAAATTGGATCTTCTAATCATCCAAAAGGCTATAGAATTTCAACATTCTAATTGCCCCATGGCCAGAAAAAAGCCAATCCTTTGAGTGTAGGAACCTCTTTTTTTATAAAAAGGCAAGGTTATACGAGTGATAGAAAATTACTTGGTTATATAGGTGGTAGAAAGGTCGAGAAAGGAATTTGGCGACCTGAGCTTTAGAAATGGCATCCACAAAACCATGTTGCATTAGTTTAGGTCCTTCAATCTACAAACAACAAAAAATGTACTTTGCTCTAGGGTTTTTTTCAAGGTGTTGAATCCATATATGTAGTCAAAATTCCATTTTAAATAACAAAATTAAGATTTGGCCAAAAACAAATTTGGGGTAATAAGACAAAAACTCAAAAATGTAACATGTTTAGATTCCAAAGATTACATTTTTTGGTAGCCACGATGCATGGGTTGTCTATAGTTGCACACAATCCATGTTATGTCTTACACCATGACCTTATCTTAAGGCATACGGACACACCCTAGTCTAGTATTGACTATGTGAGTCTCTCTATATATATCATTGAATGTTACTCGTTTAGCTTATCCATCCATCCCTTGATCAGTCAATCAATCTATGATGGTGAAAGTGTCATCCATTCTCTTGCATTTTTTGGTGCATTCAAGTTTTCATTCACCTCACGAAAATTCCATGCTAGCGATCAAGGGCACAAATGGGAATTGAATCCAAGAAATTTGGAAGGAAAAGGCAAGTTGGCTCATTATGGTCATCCCTACTGAGAAAGATCAATGCCCCCAAGTTTCTTTCCAACTTCGCGAGAGGCGATTTGTATATAAATCTAACCAATCGGGAGCTACCCTCATCTCCCTCGCTCTCGTTGATGCTAAAGGTAATCATCCCTAAACCCTACCCACCCGCAGCTGCCTTACCATCATTTACTCGGAGGGGGAGCTAGCTCATTAAGTATTGGTATTTATGCATTCGGAGCCATCTAGCGAGACGTACTTCTTGGCTATGACAATATTGCCTCATACATGGTATGTATTTGCATATCCCTTTGGAAATTAGATACTTGCCATCATATGCTAGAATTTTAAGATAAATTTACAGTTTCTACTCATATATTGGAGTGGATCTCAAATGTATGTGTTACCATGGGAAATATGAGATTGTTTATTAATGCGGAACATGAGCTCCGATGGGACCTTACTTTGGTGCCTTGGTGGGTCGTGTAGCCAACCGTATCAAGGATGGAGAATTCACACTAAATGGGAAAACATATCGGCTACCTAAGAATGATGGAAACAACACACTCCATGGTGAAAATCTCCCTTCTCTATTCCGCATGCATGTTTTATCCAGATAACTAGAGCCCTATAATGACCACTACTCGAGAATAAAATCTCTCTTTTTCCGTATATGTATGTTTTTTTGTGGAGGTCTAGAGCACTACTATTTCGGGTGTAACGAGATGTGTAGTTTGGTGATACGAATGAATGCGGGAGAGCGCGAGAGGCTTTGACAATGTCCCTGTGGGAAGTGAAGGAGCGAGAGGCTTTGACATGCGAATTTTTATATGACAAAAAGAGTCTTTGAGCCACAAAGGAGGGATCTAACATAATTTTGTTGATCCCCTACAACTATCAAGTGTTCAACAAAGGAGGTGTTAAAACGAGTCTGCACTACGGCAGGGAAGATACAACAAGTACCGCTATATTGTATGGTGTTCCTATCAAGCGCCCGAAGCCTGAGACTTAACCATAAAATTGCCCCCCAGTATTAGTCTTAAAATTGGTTTAAATAAATGCCAAAAAAATGATGCACGGGTCAGCTCAAATCGGTATGTCGGCTCCTTAATCAAAAAGACACGACTCGTTCGGTTCATACACAAACAACTATAAATAACTAGTCATGCTCATCATTTTGGAATGAAAATTTCGGTGAAAAATACGGTGAGAATTCGGAGATAAAACGGGGAGGCCAAGGAGATTAAAAGGGAGATCATAATTACAACGTTTTGGGCTAGAAGGACATATCTCTTGCGGAACTATTTGCACTGTGGAAATAATTTTTTGGAACCAAATTCGGGCACGAAATTTCGGCCCTATCAAAGCCTCGAAATTTCAGCCCCAACGAGCTCTGTAACCTCGGCCTTTCCGAAACTCGGACACGAGACTCTTCTGCGCAACTCGGACCCTTCTAATTCGGACTCGTGGTGAAATATGTGACCTTGCAAGTCTTGTAATTCGGATCTATAGTGGCGCTTTGAAGACAAATTCAGACTTGCGGATCTGCTGTTTTTTGTATTAAGGTTCCCTCAAACTCATACTAGTGGACAAGTATATATGGAGAATCGAGTGCTAGGCTCGGATAAGCACATGCAGTGGAAGCTTGATTATCATTACACGGAGTCGTTACCCTACAAACTCGGATTGTAGAAATTACGATTTCGATTAAATGAATTTGGAGGCTCGGATCAGTGTTGAAGAAGCTCGGACTACTATCTGTGGAGCTTGGGTTAGCTCGGACTGTGTGATTGTTTCAAGCTTGGTTGAAGGCTTGGTTTTGGACAAAAACGGTGGTAATATGGTGGGTTCAGATTTTGGAATAAATTCATTGGAGAGGCTCGAAGGTGCTCGGACCTGTGGCTGTCTTGTGGTAGCTTGAAGTGTAATCTTGGACTATATTACGAGTCATCTGGAAAGGCTCGTCTGGGAAAAGGTGTAGTCTGTAAAAGGTTGAGTTGAAGCTCGGAAATTTGACTCTAATCTATAATTCCAATGTCTAAGAGATCGGAAGCTAGTAATAATTTTTTTTGTACATGTTCCTACCGGTGGCACATCTTTGTCAAAAAACTTAGTTTATAGCGGAGACACATATGTGGCAAGGAAAATTGTCAAATTATAAATAGACAGGGATGTATCAAGCACGAAATAAAGAGTTAAACTAAAAAGTGAAAACGAGAATGTCATAAGGTTTCCATTCAAAAAGAAAGGTCTTCACCGATTGTATCGGAAGACATCCAAACTTTTCTTCGATGAACAATATAAAGTTGCAATAGCCACTTTCATTTTTCCAGTGGGATACGGATAAAGCATAACATTTCCTTCTATTACCATCTTGTATCACATTTCCCCGGGAGCTTGAACTTGAGATTCAAGGGTGAGGGAAATTTTAAAGAGATTTCATGAAACAGAAAGAAAGAAGATGATAGCAAAAGCCGATGTTTAGGGCCTTGGGCTTAGAATTTAGATCTATCTTAATCCTGGATCTAGCAAGCACCAAAAGATATCAAATCCCTCAAGGTGGAACATTTTGAGAGTGCAAACACCGAGGTTTTCACCTTAAGGGATCTCATCTAATCTATAGTTTATTTTTTCGAGGCCGGCCTGGAAAAAAAATTATAGTTTTGTTTTTTTAATTACTATTTTATTAATTCTATTTTGTAACAAAACTATCCATCCTACTGGATCGTAGAACGTGCCTTTTGATGCAACAAGGAATAAACCGAGAATTTAATAAACAACACGAGGTTAAATTAGGATACCTATCCAATAAATCATTCTGAGGAGCATGCAAATTACAAAGCAACAAGTAATCATCAAATGAATAATTTTAAATGCATATGGGATATACCAGCAACAAAAAGTCGTCCCCAAGTATAGACTTTCGGTCCAAGGCGTTCAACTTCTTCTCTGCGGGAATACAGTGATTTTGCCAAAGCTCACAATTGCTGCACTCAAAAGTTTGATATCGAGACTTACTTTTTAAAAAAATATCCACAAAGTCGAAGAGTTCTAAAAATGGTCGGATAAGAAGGATGAGATGGTAGGATACTCACACTTCGAGATGGTCTAAACATGCCCAGGCAAGCATTTCAAAATCTACAAAAAGATAAGAGAAGATAGTTGTATTAATTACGAAGCGGATGAAAACGCAAATAATATCTCGAGAAAATAAAAGCTATTCTAAAAATAAATAATTCCAGCACTAGAACAAAATTGCCACATTTAATAATGCATTTTACTTTAATGGAATGAAATGGGATTAACAAATAGGAAATGTCGATTTAATACAACGAGTCGGATACATATGTTTTTTTAGTGTTAATTAGTGTTAATTGAATGTAACCAATATGTAATGATTTAATGTTAAGTGGTTAACCCACCAAAAGCGTATGCGAGTAGTATGAATTGAATAACAAAGTCCGATGTCGAGTGAGAGGAATGTATGATGTAAGACTCCCACATCACCCTAAAAAGCTATTGTCCGGAAACATCACTTGGGGCCGAAAATGCCTCGAAATAATTACGAGTTGTTCCAAATGGGAAAATGTCTCAAAAAATGATTCAGGTTGTTCCAAATAGGAAAATGGCTCAAAAATCTTTCCCCGCATTCACGAGCTATTTCAATACCCAAAACATTTCCAGGGTAATGAAACTTAGGAGAATGGGAAGGAGTTTCATGCAACTTGGTTGCACAACAATTAATCTAAAACTTATTAGTCGGACCTATTGAACTCGGGTGTAAAAGGCAAAAACTCGAACACCGACCTCGGTGTGTGAACAATGATCACTTTATCTCGGGCTACGAGTTGGATAGACCTCACCACATTGAATAAGTGTTGCCTCGGACCTATTACATATCAGAGACACATGGAGTAAGGACAAATTCGGTTATTGAACAATTAAAGAATTCGGACGTGATATCACTCCCGGACTCAACTTCCAGAATCGGCATTTAAAGAACAAGACTTCTTTGATATATGTTGTTGTAGCACCACTTACGGACAGCGTGCCATTTTTTGGGCAACATTATTTGTGGGTAGGTCGGTGGCAATATTTGAGAATTTGTTGGAGTAGTTTAGAAGGCTATTATTTGGAGAACTCGGACTTATGGATAGTCACTTGGAGAAGCCTTTGGAACCTTTGGATTATAGTCTTACGAGCAAACGTTGATAAGAACTTAAAGAAGTCTTGAAGCAAACTTGAGGACTTAGGGCGAGATTCTTGGAAGTGTATTGAAGGCATTGTAGAGAGACCTTTGTTGAGATTGTGCAGATCTATTGAGGACAATGAAGTCAAAGACCCTCTCGGTATTTCCAACGGTGAGATCGTATATTCCCAAAAGGATAACGCAGAAGATAAGAGCGAGTTTCAATACCCTAACCGAGGGTCAAGAGTATTACCTACGCTTTCGAGATTCATGCGAAAAAGAGACACATAAGCGTGACCCAAAAGGTATATTCGGAACTGCGAGTATTTTTGCTAGGGATAGAACATTGTTTGTGCTATCTTATGTCAAAGCTTCATGTGCCCTAATCTTCTGTTCTTGTGATAATGAAGATTGGGCAAAATTTTAGTCATTGTAAATACAATGTTTGGACGAGTGTTTGAACAATCATAACAATAATGTAACTATAATTCATGACATCTACATCGAAAGAAAATATGTGCCCTAGATTGTGGGAGCCCTAGGGCAAATTTACGAGTGAGTTCTAGTTTTTGGAATGATGGGAATATCGAGACCCTAATCTGAAGCGAGAAAACGAGTAATTGAAGAAGCCTCATAGGACCTCGGAGGCGATCTATGTAAGTGCTTGGTAGGGTGATTTCCTAAGGCTAATAATTGAAGCGTAATGCAGAAACGTTCTAATTCAAAAGAAAACCACTACAACGAGAGGCAGGTGAGTCATTAGATTGGTAAACAATATGAAAGCATGCTTGAAACATTGCGGCTACGAATGTATGAGGCGTGAAGCAAAGATTTGTCTACATGAAAATTATGTGGTAAATCGACCCTAACATTTCAAAATATTTCAATGGAATCAACATGAAAGAGATATCACCCTTGTCTTGCTTTATGCCATCTCGGATCTATGAAATAAGGTTTATCATTTCACAACAAAAAGCTCATGACCTTGCTCTTAGTCTCCTACGATAGAAGAGTATTTGTGACTTGTGGAGATAGTGTGAGCCTCATTGAAATAAGAACAATGACTTCAACGCACATATATATTTATATATACATACACAATTTGATCTACTTGAGCACTGTGGAGAATTTTTGATTTACGGCTTGCAATATTGTAACTAGCAATTGCCTTTGGGGGTGCAAGGGGAACGCCGGAAGGAGGAGACATGAATCACAAAGACGTTTAGGGGGTTACAAAACCATGGATCTCACCAACGGGGGGACTTAAAAGCTATTCTAGATTCGATGATCAATGTATTAATATGTTATTTTGGCCATGACAACTATATCATGTTGGCAATAAACATTAGTGTAGAGACATAACATTATCTTATACATGACCTGAGAACTCACAATACAATATACGTTAGATATAAACACAACATTTATTCTATACTGCTTGGAAATTGTGACAAGGAAGAAAAACGACTGAATGAATGAGTTTACGTAATCTCTTGACACAAATATATATGTTCAAAAAGAACCCCCATGTTTTCCCGAACATATCACTACTTCACATCAAAGTGAAACTCGATATGATCACTTTGCATATAAATATAATTTATCATTAGAAAACATTAATAATGTACACTGCGAACATTATCAACGTGATATTGCTTCACTCGGAATACCAAATTGCCATCCAGTAGAAAGATATTTCATGCCCTTAACATCCCCCAAAAAATGTAACTAGTAGACTGACAAACTTTTGAGCATTTTCGTTGTGTCTATACTGTCTCCAACGGATAAATATTGATATTGCTTCTTCGGGACTACCACATTGCCATCCAGTTAGGACATCTCATGCCCAACATTCCCAAAAATGTATTTACAAGTCGACAAAAATTTTTGAGCAGCACCTATGTATCTAAAATAGAGATCTCTTAATGGTTTAGCTCTGTTCATTATACTATAGTTAAGCATGTGTAATGATGAGGAGCCATGATCAGGAAAAAGCACCCGACAAAATTTGTCTTGAGAAGCATGGTGGAATTGAGAATTTTGTTAAAAAATATATTGTCGACTAGTACTCGGATGCATAATCATCGGATGTATAATAAGCTGGAATCTTCAAGTTCATACGGGTAGTCCTCATACGAATATTCACCGACTGAAGTACACCCAATTCACAATCGGGTTACAAGCTATCATAAGAATATGATAGTCATTAAAGGTGAATGTAGAGACTTTAAAAGATGTTAAACCAACCGTGTCAATTATGCCAACTTCTCGCGAGTCGGCCTCTTCATTAGCCTGCAAAATAGATAGAATACAAATGAATTGTCTATGGTTCTAAAATATCAACAAGCAAAAAAGAAAGAAATCATCGTCCATGAAATTGTATACCGAGCATGCAACAAGAAAACTTCAAACAGAATATAATTTCACATTCAAACGAATATAAGCAAAACCTGTCGGATTTCTTCAAGGTATTTAGCCATGGCAATCTCATATTCCATCTTTAATGTATGAGCCTTCTTAAAGTAAGGTTTTTTATCCTATCATCGAAACCATTGAAAGCATTAGAGAATCCCATCAAAACCACATCAAAAACAGGAAATAAAATGATACCTATGAATCCTCAAACGCTATAAAAAAAACTAAAACTCCATCTCCATTCGGCTTGAAAGTAAATTTTGAATTTTTTTCGATCGGGGAGAGTGGTAGAAAGCTGCGGTCTTTCATAGAGAAGACTTGGAATCAGAGTCAATGGGACTGCCACTATACTCCTAAGCCTAGCCCAGGCTGGCGGAAACTTGGAATTAAGTCAATGGGGACCGCCCACAAACCTAACTGCAGACGGATAAACTAAGCTTGAACCCAAGTGAGGACTTTATTCGATTGAAGATTATTATTCAAAATCCACACAATGATAAAGACTTTATATGTGAAAGTTATTCAAGACAGTGTTTTAGTCAATTTCTATATTATGATCACCAATAAAAGCAACCAATCCTTTCCATCAAAGGCCTTAAATTTTGGACATCATTCGGGTGTTGAATGTCATAAATTGGTTTTGTGTAATATAAATATGTATTCACAATCTACTTTAAAAAGAGCACTAAAAGGGAACTAAACAACACGAAACCAAAATCCAACCATTAAAAATAAAATTAAGCAACATTCCTTCCAAAGCTGCACCCTTACCTCTTCAGTCATTGACTTCCACTTATCAGCTCCTTGTCTATTGACACGCACGGGCAGATTCATAATTCGAGTTCCTCTGCATTCACTTCACATGCAAAACATATGTAATGGCCAACAAGACCAGAGTTTACATTAGCTTCTACTGTATATAAATAACATATCACACAACAAATAAGATAACTTATAAATATGGGTTTGGAATCTAGCATACCCCTTTGGCATCGGCATTATCCTCTCTATATTTTTTTATGAACTCCTCCTGTCATGACTAGATTTTGCAAGCAAGCAAACATGGCTTTTATTTAAAGAGTCAAAAATAATACTTTGCAAGCAAGCAAACATGCATTTTATCTAAAGAGTAAAAAATAATAGAGCTCATTGATACATCTAGGTATCCATGCTTCTATGCATGCACACACATAATGCCTTCACGTTGCGGGAACATTTTGCCCAAAAGAGGTACGGCCGGGTTCGGAATCAAGGACCTCTAACACTCGCAACTACGTATAAACTTCGGTAAATATTTTTGACAGTTGATAAAGCCTTCAAGCAAGGTATCTTAGATAAAAACAAAGAAAGTTGTATGTGGCTTTTTGGGCTGATTTGGATCCTTCGGCTTCTTGGCACACATTTTGGAGCCTTTTGAATCTCCACCGCTTCGTTCTCTGCTCGCTTCCTAGCTTCTGTGCAAAAGAACAAAAGTATCAAAGTTGTTAACGACCGAACTCGGAAAAACGTTTATTGACCCGGATCATAATGGTACCCATTGTAGGTCTAAGGGAAGCTAAAATAAATAAGAGATAGTCAAGGATCATAGAATATACAATTGTGGATGCCCCCTCACGGCGAGAATCAATTGTATGATGACACTCACGCAAACATTGACGAGAAAAAAGCATCGGTGCTCACATTGAACATTAACATAAACCATTACCATCCGGAGGAAAAAACCCTAAAGGCCCATCAACAACAATTCACGATATCAGGCATAAATAAAATCATTAAAATCAACACGTCATGAATAACACACGGGAACCAAATTAGCTCCCTAACATTAGAGAAAACTATTGCTATGAAAGCATGAAATACTACAGTCCAAAAGAGAAACCTAAAACCCATTAGTACCGGATTGAAATTCTCATGAAAAACAGAGAAATTTGTCAAAACCTAGTTACCAAATTATATAAATTTGCAATGCGGACTAAATTCATACGATAAAACACCGAGCTCCTTCATACCTAGAACAGTAGACTGCACCGGATCGAAGTATTAGCATAAAATGCTAAAACACGGAGGACCAGCTGAAATACTCATGAATTTCAGATTATAATTAGGGGCACCCGAAGCTATTGAAATGAGATTGCATTTACGAGCAACAATCCCCATTGATCTCAAAGCCACTCGATTCCCAAAACAACGACGAGAAAAAAGAACAATGATGTGAACATACCCAAAGAAGATTTGATCCTAGCACCAAGCTTGTAATCATGCACATTTGCAACTCAGGCGAACAGAGAGAACCACACTTCTCATCGCACATGGGAACATTTTTCAATAACTTATAAACAAAACTAGAGCGCAATCTAGACCTAATTTAAATACAGCTGTAACGAAATCAAATTTATAAAACACGGGTTCGATCTAGTTACCATGTAATAAAGCCACTGCCATCAACACCTCGTTTGAATTTTTAAGGATCCGCTCCAACCCTTTTTCTCGAGTTGCGGGATTTGACATTACTGATGTCAAAACCCCTTTAACAAAAGGAATAATCCTTTAATCCAGGACCAAAACCAAAATCTGCGAAAACCCTTGAAGACTTGTATGCTCTTTTCAAATTGAAAAGGAGATCTGAGAAATGTATTGATAGAAGCAAGAAGTAGATCGTGGAAATAAATAAGGAGGAGAACGCAGAACTTCTACCGCGAAAAATAAAATCCTCTCGGGAAAAACGAATGTACCCTGCGACATAAATACGCTCGAAACAGTGCCAGCGTTGCTTGCCTCCAAGATCGAGCGCACACTCAAGCCAAACGGCGTCGCAGTGATGCTGGTCTCCCCGCGATGTCCAAACATGGGAAAGCCCTCCAACCTTATGCATTCTCTGAGCCCTGTGGTTGCCCTCTTCAAATGCTCTGATGTCATTCATGTGAACACGTCCGGGTCGCCTAATTCCCAGAAAATCACCGTGATTGCTCTGCGTAAGCGGCCATCTAATCCGCTGGGATTGATTAACGAGCATCCGCGCTCTGAGTAGAACAGAAGATTAACTAAACTGGCGGACCAGGACCATCCAAGCTCTAAGCAGAACAGACGCTTAACTAAACTGGCGGAGCAGGACCATCGTGGCAAAAGCTAATTGGTTCCATGCGCATAGCGAAACGGGTTCTCATTGGCTGGGGTGAACAGTTTTTGCTCACCCCAAGCCCGCAATGGAAAACGCTTCAGGCGTAATTAAATAAGTCTATACCAAAACCCTAGAAAATTCGCATCAGTGAATATTTGGTTACATTGAAAAAAAAGAGAGAAAAGTTTCAGAAATCATTTTTTGAAATTCATCTTAAAGCCATGTATCAACCTCATTGAAAGAAGCTATAACCACCGAAAACACAAATAAAATAAGTGAAGCTTGACTACTTAATAATACTTACTAATCAACCACATTAGAACATCCTCCTTATCCATTCATTTTTCAATCCATCAATCCTTACCTCATTCATTGGTGAAGCCAACGATTCCAGCCATCCATCCCACGAAGAGCAATCTATTTTGGTACTTGACTGGCGAGATTTTCACCATAGTGGCAATATCAATCGAGCCTCCTGGATGAAGGTGAGCAGGTAAAGGCTGAAGGACAATGACAAATTAATATAGATCACTATAGCCAAATTCGGAGTTCTTGAACATGTTTTCTGCTCCGAATTGCAGCGAAAGCTCCGAATCAGGAGAAGAAGATTTCAAATAAAGATAAAAAAAGAGTGAACCCAGATCTGATATAATAAATTCGGGTTAAAAATCTAGTGAAGTGGATAGAAGAATTGAATGTCAAAGAAGGATATGGAATCTGCGGCGAAATCATACAAATTATGAGCAGAGAAGGAACACCGAACTCTGTCCCAAACTATGGCAAGGAGAATATCGGCGGGAAAATAAATTTTAATAGGTCGATTTAAATTTTATAGTAGCCACCAAATTAGATTTTAATAGGTATTCAAATAAATTGCTATGGTCTCTTAGGTTTTCATCAAGTTTTATTTTTATGTGAGTAAAAATAATGTTAAACTAATTAGAGTATTAATCAAAATTATATTATACTCCTTTAATATAAGTAAGAATCCTAATTAATCAACCTTGAAGGTAGTGAAAATTATCTTTAAATCTATGAATAATGTTATCAATAAATTCAAGTAGGTATAGTTAGTTTCTTATTTTTGAGGAAGTTCATTTAGAGCTTAAAAATACCCAATTAGAAGGCCTTCACATGTGCTGTTAAGAGAGACATGGGATAAATTTTGATTAAATGAATTAAGGTGTACAATAAGATCAATGCATAGCGCCTACTCAAATCACCAAGAATATATCCAAACCATCAAGATGACACACTTCTCTGAGCAAAATTATGAAACACCATGGAATAACTCAGATTAAAACTTATAGTCAATCAATCAATAGTTAGAACATAGTGTTTAAGTGAACACAAAAAAAATTGTACACATTGGACATAATATCATATACAAATGGATCATACATATCCAACTAAATGTGGTAGCTAAAGGAACTTCTTCCTACACATAGTGTCCTAGATAGCTAAGGAAAGGTGTCATCAAACCAATGATACATTCATGAATTACATATAGATCCATATACCTTAGATGAAAAATGATCAATGTGACAAGAATCGTAGGGGTTGAGATGACAATCAAATTTTAAAATATCCTCTAAAAGCCCATATAGAAAATGAGGTAACATATCCTATGACATCCAACTTGTCATATATGGTGGGAAAACCTTAAATTATATCTGAAGAAAGATGTCTCGTTGAGGTCTAGGTCAAGAAGAGGTACAATGCCTCACTAATTTGGTAGTTGAAGAAGTTTAAATCTTGGTTTGTCAATTTGGCCCTAAGTAGGCAGAGCAATATAGAAGGAGGTGACCCCCTTGGAAGAGTTCTAAAGGGGAAGGGCACATAAGAACTTATATAAAGATCTAAATCCAAGTACCTCCCTCATAAAAAGTTCTAGACATGTATTTAAAGAATGTAGATAACGACTCGTCCTAATTTTGATAAAGACAATAGAACATCCCTTGAATCTGATAATAAATGGGGGCATCTACAAATGGAAACACTAGTAGATGTTATTAAGAAGAGGAAGGTCATTATGATTCGTTTCAACTCGACTCAAATGTAAACCCACTTTGAATGCACCAAGGGAGATATGAAGGGTAGCATCTGATACTCTTGAGTGTATGTGGTTAAACAAAAAGGTCCCCTTTCATTTGCATGAAGTGTTCCTTATACAAATCCATGTTACAGTCGAGGCCCTAAAAAGATGAAGTCCAAGTACATTGAATGTATTGTCTATAAATAACCTCTCTAACAACTTGACACAAACATATAATGATGTCATTTACATTTGAGGCGTAAATCACTTGAATTGTGTTACAACTTTAATCGCTCCCCAACAAAACTGTGCCATGCTTCCTTGTGATGATGCTTCAACCCTATTGGAGAACAACCTCACAATGTAAAAGGAATTTAAACATGTTATAACTTTAATAGTGCCCCACATTCACCCTTTGGCTCACTACCCATGGCTAATTTGAGGTTATTTCAAGCACTGATGTGGATAATATCATTTTATTTTCTCTTATGTATAGTATTCTATATTGACACAATTGAGTTTGTTTAACAAACAAAATATTTATATTGAGGGTTCACTACTTCTGCATCAGGGCTAGACAGAGCTTGTCTTTATGAATGATCTATTCATTTCCAACTCCTTAGTCCTTCAAATTTTGCACGTCGTTAGGCCCAATACACCTACCCTTCTACCAGTCTTGTTTTCCTTCACAAGCACAAGACTTGGGGCTCTTCTTTGATAGTGACCTAACAACCCTCCAACTGTACTTGGACTGCCATTAATTTTCCCAACCATGGTCAGTTATTTTACTAATCTAGTGCCCACAACACGGCCCTCATCTAGGGATCTTCAAAATTTCCACCTAATAGTGATTTGACTCCTCTCAAAATCACTATTTTTGTGTACCAATTTCTTTTTTATCCAATCTATGAACAAATCTGAACTACTCCTCCTATCATCCTTCTAACACTTTGTATATACTTGAACTAGGGTCACAAAACATCCACTAAAAGTTGATTGACTAATTTTTTATAGCTTGCTTCAGATATCTGTCCAAAAATCTCTGGACAATCCACCAAAATCAACTCCTCTTCATGTCCATCCATTCCTCATAATATGCCACAATTATTCTACCCAATCTTCTACTCAGGTTCCACCTTCCTTTTTATTTTCTATATTCGCACATACTTCTGCAAACCATCTTCCAAATTTGTGGTATATATTGCAGAGATAAACCTCTCTCCAAGGGTCCCGACCCCTCTTCTTCTACACATATTTGTCACAATATTAAGGGCATACCTTATGGATTGAACATGTTAGGAAACCTCCTTAACTACGGCATTATAATTCTATTCGAATTGTCTTAGAACAAACCCTATCCACCCATAGCAAAAATAACAACTCTTACCTCCATAAGAGACACAACCTAGCTCATATGGACCCATAGATTCTGGGAAATTCTTTAACTGAATTAGGTTTTAAGGGGTTAGGGTTAAGGGTTTAAAGGTTTAGGGTTTAAGGGGTTAGGGGTTAAGGGTTTATAGGTTTAGGGTTTAGGGGGTTAAATGGGTTAGGGGTTTACTAGGGGTTTAGGGGGTTAAATGGATTAGGGGTTAAGGGTTTAGGGGTTAGGGGTTAAGGGTTTAGAGGTTTATGGTTTAGGGGTTAAATGGGTCAGGGGTTTAGAGGTTTAGGGGGTTAAATGGGTTAGGGGTTGGGAATTAGTGTTTAAGGGGTTAGGGGTTAAGATGATAGTTTCATTGGTCTCTGTTTCTGCACAATAGTTGCTTATTCTTTGCATCTCAATGTAACAATTTTGTACGTATTGTTGCTTGTTTCCATGTCTTCTTTATTTATTAATTTATACTATTTGTTAGCCATTGCTTTACATCTATTGATGAAAATGTCTATTGCAATCAAACCAAATGTATGTTCAATCTCCAGTTTCAAACTTTGCCACAGTGTTGTCACACAATTTAAGTCCGGAGAATAACCATCTGATGAAGTCTTAATAAACAAACTGCACCTCATGACTACTTCAGAAGATCTTAAGTTCGAGTGTCCCACATTCATGAGAAATTTGGCTCTTATACTCTTGCTCCACCTGACTGTGTCCTGGAAATACCCTTGTTTATTGCAAAAACATCCTAATGTTGTCGACCTTGTCCCTTAACAGACTAAGGAAACATATGTGACTAAGAGGAATGGAAAGCACTACAAAGTTGAAGAGAGTACAAAAGACTAAGATGGTTTAAAGGATAAGCTTGAAGAATGTAGCAGTGTTGAAACAACTAAAAGTTGTCCCAAACAAATAGTTGATAATGCGAAACCTTCTTCTGTACTAGTCAAGCAAGACTACATTCATGTGAGAGCAAGAAGAGGCCAAGCGACTAATAGGAATAGGCTGGAAGATAGGGTATGGTTCCCTCTTTTTGATGAAATATTTGATCTACATTTTGTCTATCAAAGATTAACCATTTTAACCTTGCCAACAAGGCGTAATTAACCCAATCGTAGGTCCCACTATGTCATGATATATATTAACTCTAGATATATATGAGAAAGAATAATAAAGACATAGATTGATAGAGGTGGTGAGACAAGGGGAGTCACAAGGGAGAGATGGAGATAAACTGAAGGAGAGGGGAAAGAAGGAATGGAGAGAGAGAGAGAGAGGGAGAGGAGTGAGAGAGGTAGAGAAGGGTAAGAGAGGGATATAGTGAAACAAAGATGGAAGGGGGGCAGAAAGAAGGATAGAGGGAGGGATATAGTGAGAGGATTGGGGGGTCGAGAGAGAGAGAGAGGGGAAGAGAGAGCGAGGTAGGAGAGAAAGGGAGAGAGAAGAAGTACAATGTATTAAAACAATAAATATATTAGGCCCACTCTACGCAAATCTGCAATCTGAGAATTCAGGATAAAAAGAGTAGGCTCCAACAACAATTGCATAGAAGTCTTTATTACTCAAATAGAATAATGTCACAACAAGTTGTCATCTCAGAAAAGCTCCTACTACAACCTACAAGCTAACAGTACTCACTCTTATTATCTATTTCTACAAATGTCTAACTATTGTGCCCATCCTTTTCATTTATAAGTTAAGAGAAGGTGATGTTAGAAAACAGGCTAATGATAGCGTTAGTGGTGCATCTCCCTTGAGCATGAAAAACTCCCTCATAACTTTGCCTTGTATGCAAGGCTTTTCTTTTAGAGTAGTGCATTATCATAGTAGATATAACTCCTCTCCTGAAGGTGCCTCATTCCATAAGTGTGCACTCATGAATGCACCTGAGATGTTGGTGTTAATCTCCTCAACTAGTGTGACATACTTGGTGGGTGTGACCCAACAACTAATTCATCTATCCTCGAAGGTGTCATTATAAGCTTCTAGTTGTATTTAAGAATCTTTCTGACTGGTGTACCACAATCTAGCTCTGCAATCTTGGTGCTGCTCAACTTCTCAAGGCTGAGGTGAGACCAACTCGGACCAACTAGGTAATCTAACACTCTTGAGAAAAAAAAAAATCCAATAACCCAATATTCTTCGCCAACTTGTCAAACTTCCCCTTTGTTAGGAGCTTTGTCAAACTATTAACCATATGCAACTTTTTCAGAATGTGGTCCAACACTACTAACTCCCTAATGAACTTGGAATCTTATGAAATTGTATTGAATATCAATGTGTTTGAAATGGTCATGACACTTTGGATTTTCATAGAGCTTGATGTAACTTTGATTCTCACAAGAGACAATATTGGGCTTCAACAACTGATTGGTTGACTCTACAATCAAGTTGAAAATCTAGATAGCTTCATAATAAGTATATGAAACTACCATATACTTTGCTTCAGTGGAACTGAATGCAATTTTTTCTTTCTTCTTGTTGATTTAATAAAAATGATTTATAAAATGATAATAATGATGTTTAAAATGAGCCTTATGATGGTCTATTTATACACATTGATTGTTCACGAGGTATAGGGGTATGTTTATAACATCACTGCCCTTGAAAGCACAGTAATTAGAATTTTCTTTAGTTAAGCACATTTTTGTGGTGGAATGAAGTTTATCAGATATCTATTTATACTTTGTAGAGGTTTGACTTTCTTTGTCCTTGGAGTGTTGGTGAGGTTTCTTTGTATTTTTTGCATCATAGTCTAAAGTCTTTTGACCTAATTGTTTAACATGAAAGCTTTATGCTTATTGGCAATATATTTGAAATACCTGCATGATCAAGAAACTGTTATGGTTAATTAAATTACTAATTAGGTACTATAGAAAGAGGATGATGTTGAGAGGGCTTGCCTGGGTGACTCTGGGAGCAACCCGAAGGTGGTCAGACAAAGCTCTTCTAAGTTACAAATCTGAAGAGAAAAAACTGGTGATGTATATGTGGTTGCTCAACCTGCGCTGTATGGAAAATCTTGGCTGAGAGTGTTTACCTTTCTGTGTCTTCACGAAAGTAGGTTGTCCGGTCACATAATAAGATCATGACTACATGTAGGTGATGGTTCTTTAGTAAGTTCTTAGCCTTATCTTCAGAATGGCTAACAGAGAGGATCAGGTTTGAATACAGGATATAATTTGATGAATTTGGAGATTTAGAGTTGAAGAAAAAATTGTGGTGATGTTTGGATGGGTGCTAATTTGTAGGGTTTTCCATTTTTATAATTTTCTTTGTTGTGCTTTCTACCATGCTACCTAGTTGCTTTCATGTTTCCCTAGCATTTTAACTTTTTCGATTTTTATCTCTCTATTGTTTCTTGCCCAATTTGAAATGTCATCCTTATTTGGTAGGTTTTTTCTTCAATATAGTGTGAATATTTTTCCATCACACAGCTTCTGTGGGGTTTGTCTACGCAAATAGCTTGTAAGGTCCATTCATCGGGGTATTTGATGAAATAAAATGATTATCGATGATCACCAACTAATGGTACCTGCAGAGATTTACTCTAACAATTCTATAGTTTTCTTGTGCCAACAATTATACAACATTTTAACCTCATGAATTAGTCTCCTCTGTTCTCTTAGCTGATTCTATAAGCACTTATTGCTATTGTCGAAGCTTTTACTCTCTAGTCCCATTGAGCTGTTTCATTTTTGTGTGGACATTGATCTATTTTCATTTCATTTCTTCAATTTTTTTGACTGTTATGTGTTGCCTTTGGCCAGTGCCTTCTTTCTTACCTATGCTTTTTCTGCTTAAGCATTCCAGCCAGCCAGAGAAACAGGGGTAGCAAGAGCCACGCAGTCCGGCCAGAGCCCAGCAGGGGCAGCGCAGAGGCAGCAGGAGCCATGCAGGGTTGACGCAGGCCTAGTCAGGGCAGTGCAGGGGCAGTGTAAGCCCTTTAAGTGTGACGCAATCCCTTACTGAGCAGCACAGAGGCCGACACAGGCCAGTTAGGCTGACATAGAGGGATTCAGAGCAGCGTATTACTAACGTTTTTATTTCTCTATTGGGTGAACCAGTTTTGGTGCCCAGGATTGTTGTACTTGGATTTTGCATAATAATGAAAACCCTCCAGAGCTAGCTGCACCGGTTTTCCCACATTGGGTTTTTTCCAGGGATAGTTGTCTAGAAAATCTGTGTGTCACTTTTTCTATGAGCATGTTATTCAATATTTGATCTGTATGTGTAGGTTGCTAGTTGTATTTACTATTTACTTCGTTAATTTATTGAATATTTCATAAATTAACTTGTAACTTAATTCAAGTAGGAGAAGTAAATCAAGATAATGTAATAGGGTTTCTTATATTAAGAAATTTTCACATTCCCTAGGTCTAGCCCCATTAGGTCACCTAGGGCAACAATTTCCCAGGAATCTAGCTAGAGGAAAAATTTTATCTCCTAGAGGCAGCTGTGTTGCTGGGTGCCCTCACTCTCCTCAGAACATGGGCCAATTCCGATGGTGGAATCTCCAGATACCTCAAGCCCTAGCTCTAGGATCAAGTTTTTCCTAGGTGTTCCCAAGGATAGAACCTAGTAGGATCAATTTGACCTATCGAAGTAAAAACACTTATCTGATCCTTTCCCATCACCTTATCTAGGATAGGAACATCATTGGTTGCTAAATTCCATCCCCGAACCTAGGTTGGGTCCACTTGGCCCCATGTGATCCCATTTGGTGTCAAAGGCCTTTCATCAAGGACCATTTGGGAATCCAAGTTCCCAAAGGATTTTAGGGATTGAGAACTTCCTTCGTAAGTCTTATTCTTCTCCCTCAACCCTTCAATCCCCCTCCTCTCTCCCTAGAAGATAATTCCCTTGCTTAAAAGGAAAGCAATTCCCACTCTTTATTTTATCTTAGGGAAAGGTTTTCGAGGGTCACTTCCCACCTATTCATTGACCTATACTCTACAAGTGACTTCCTAAACTATCGGGACTCCACCCATCGGAGAAAGTCCATGAAGAGCAAGGAGCCTTCCTTTAGCCTGCCTTGCACACACAATTCCTATGGAATTATCTCCATATTAATTAGGAAAATCAACCTTCCTTGATTGCGCAATCCATCATGGCATCCCAATGACTTTATAATTGCACATGGGAAATTTTCTATAAATACAACTAATAGTTATGTTCCTCTGAACTGTGTTACAATATGCCAAATGTTTTTAACATCTTCAATTTTCCATATCCACCATTTGTTTGACATTTAAACACCGATGCACCACCAAATTTTGAACCGCCCGAGCCATGTCTGAACAGCCCAGCGCCCGTCGCCTAATGTTAAGTCTGAACGGCTCGGTGTTACCTCTGAACGCGGCACCCGAGGTCTCAAACACTTTATCCAAGCATTTAAACATTGGTAAGCTATCCCTACACACATCTTAGGCTCATATGCTCATGATCTTTCGTTAGCATCCATTTCAAAAACAGGTTTAAGCCTCTGCAATGCCTAACTTTGAACGGCCCGGCACCCGGTGTTGCTCATGAACAGCCCGATGCCCAGTGTTGCTCCTGAACGCCCAGTGTTACTCCTGAACGAGGCGCCTGTAAAACTTTTTCCATCCATTGACTACTCGAGAAGTGGAAAAGGTCTCTACCACCTGCCCTCTAATCTTTCCCTCATCATTTCTCATTTTCAATCATTGAAATTGCCATTCTTAGCCTCTGCACTGCCCATTCTTGAACGACCTGGGCCACCTATGAACGGCCCGGCGCCCAGCCCACTGTTGAATGTGGTCCTGCCCGCTTGGGCTGCTGCGAAATCCATCATCTCATACATATGCAAAGCGGTTTTCTTCACATGAATATCTCACCCTCCACGTATCAAACTCTACATATCATTTTCACCTCTCCTGGTTCATCCCTACAGGCTTATTTTTGAACGGCTCAGGTCACCCCTGAACTTCCCAGCGCCCGGGAGCTCGAGCCACCAGCAACACAGTTTTTCAAAAGATGCCAAAGTCAAGTTTTTAGCAGAAAGACACCCCCAAGTGCATCAAGAGACTTTTATAAATAGGATGAAGGAAGTCTTCTACTATGATTACAGAGGACATAAAACAGTGAAAGAGAGAATGGTTATTGTGTCACTTTGAAAGAGATTTTCTTTCTATAAATGGCTAGGGATATGCATAGTCTCTAAAAGAAAAACATCAGTTTGATTAGAAGTTTTTCAATTAGTTTGAAAGATTATTTAAAACAATGTTTTAAATGAGTCCCTTTTGTCTCAAATAAACCACAGAGAAACAGTGAAAGGGAAGAGGGTTAATGTGCAAATTTGAAAGTCCTTTTTGTGCTATGAGATAGCTAAGACTACACACAGTTGATAGAAGGAAAAACAGAGTTTGTTTGTAGAGGTCTTCAAATCAGTTTAAAGGGTGTCCTAACAATGTTTTCAAAAGAGCACACCTTGTTTGCTAAATCAAAGATCAACACAATGATTGGGGAAGAGGTTGTATTAGTTTGAAAAAAGTCTTGTTTACCTTTTAAAAACAATGATAGCAAAGGGGCAGTGTTTAAAGGGGAAGGGTTTTCATGCCAAAACAAAAGGAAATTCCTTTTGAACAAAAACCACAAACATATCTTGTTTAAAACCTTTTGTTCAAACACAATGATAAAAATTGATTTTGTTCTCATTTGACAAATACTTGTTTGCTAGCATCAAAGAAACACATTGATTTGCAAGGAGTAAAAGGTGTCTTGGTTGAAGATTTTTTCCAATGATCATTTCAAAAGTTTGTCTTGGTAAGTCAATGAAGATTATTAGAAGCAACGAGCGCTACAAAAAGCCAAATTAGTTTTCCCAAAGGAAATTGAAGGATGCATAAGAAAAACTCAAAATCGCCCAAAGAGGGCGCCCGACGGAAAAAGAGGAAAAAGACACCTCTGGGCTTGGAATTTTGGCCCGAGCTTCTAGTCATGTTTCTAAAAATCCTTGAGGGACTTGCTCACCAAAATTGAGCAAATTTCAACATGTTCTTCTTTTTTGACATTTTTGGGCCTAATTGCATAAAACCATGGGCGCCGCCATTTTTGTTTGGAGAATCATCAACTATTGAGAGTGGTACCATTGGATGAACTAAATTTAGGGGCATCTACTCAAAAATTTTCAGATCAATTGAAGATGTTTTGGTCCCCCAAAGAGGCAAAGAACACTCACTTTTTCGACACTCTGCCCACATATCAACAGGCCTATTTTTTGGTTTTTTTTACTCAGTTCAGTATTTGGTATACTTCCAGGCATCAGTTTGGGACAATTCAGGTTGTTCCAGAAATTAGACATCCAGGGCTTTCCAACGAGCTATCACGGGCCTCATTTCAACATCGGGAAGACCTTCAAAAGTCTTCCGAAAGACAGGCAATTTTCTGCTGATGCGCCCTTGTGGTATTTTGACCAAAAAAGGCAGTTTTCTGAAGTGGCCTCTCCAAATGTGCGTTAAGCTATTTTGGGACATTGTCAGTCATAAAAAGTCAAATTTATTCCCCTTTTTAGAATTTTGAGATATTTTATTGGATATTTTGTGCCTTGGGCTTTGCAAAGCCTCAAGGACAAGATAAGATATTTGTTTTTGAGCCAATGACTAGCTAGTTGCCTTGGTTGGTTTTCCTCCTCTTTGGCCTATATATTCCAAGAGGATTCATTGTAATAGCAGGCAGAACTTGATGTTAGAGAGAAATACAAAAGCACTATGAGCTTTGAAGAAACACTTGTCTTGTGATGTTGATGATCTCTTTCTTGACTTGGATGGTGGAGAAGGATTGTATGTAGGATTCCATGGCTTGGTGAATGGTATAGTGTTCTTATTTTGTTTATGATTCCTCTGTTTCACATATGTTTCCATGCTTCTTGCTTGTTGTATTTCAGTAAAGATAAGTTTGAGACATGCCCATGGAGGCACCTCAAGTTTCCTGATTCATTTGCAGCTTCTATGTTTTCTTCCTTCTTAGTCATATCAAAGAATTCTTAACTGCTCTTTGATCACTAAGAACTTGTTTATTTATTTCATTAATGGTTGTTATGCATGCTAAATATGATTCAAGGTATGCCCTGCTTACTCATGGCTAGTCAAATCTCCGTCTCTGAAATCTCACTTTGAATGGTTGATTGTCTTAGTTGAACCAAGGAGGTCTTGTTTTGATCTTGCCCTTTGCCTAAAACTTTTCATTCTTGCTTTCAAAGTTCCCAATAGCTCAAAATATGATGTCTAGGAGTTCCCTCTTCATATATTGAGTTGTTTGTCCATCTTGTTTGTTTTCCCAAAGTCTGAAGGTGATTTCCCAAAGTTAGAGGGTCTTATACTTCTATGCATCCCCTGAATGTTTATTTTACGCATTGATTAGTTATTGTTTCGTTCATAGAGGACCATGGTTAGCCCTAACTTATGAATGCTTGCTAATTAATTATTCATGTTTAGAACCTCTTCGTTATTCATAAAATTATTGTTCATCCCATTTCATTTTCTCCCAAAGAATCTATTCATCTCGACCAAATCGGCCTTGCAGTCATACCTTATCCGTCATTAAGACTATCTTGACCTCATTTGACACCATAGCCCAATTGTTTTGAAATCTCCGTATCTATTTATCCTTTCAGTTATTTTTCCCTCAACAACTAAAACAAACCAAAAATATACTTCATAACTAGCCTAACATCTAAAAACAAACTAAGCAAACAAGCACACATCCTTGCACATAATAGAGAGAGTCCTCTCTGAGTCCAAGAAGGCTAGGTCCTAGGACTGCAAAGTTGGTCTGATGTTACCCTGTCATTTGAATCGCCAATCTACCAAATCACAAGACACTAACACTATCTAACTGATCCTTCCTACTACTGCTGTACTGTGGGCTCCTCGTAGCCAGGTTCGATCCATGAGACACGCCATCTCAATGGACCTTGCCCAAATTTCTTATCTTGGGATTATGTCTACACATAACCCCACCTTACACCTCGAGGTATGGCTGCTCCCTCTTCCCATCTGGCTCAAAATTTCCCCCTCATGGAGGTCTCTGCTTGAGTGGATGCTTCCACTCGGTCTCCTCTCTGCTTCTCCAATTGTGGCAGCTACTCCACAACCTTCTAATACTGATTCTCATGAGGATGCATGTTGAGAGGTAATTTATGCTCCCTCTAAACCACCAAGTCTCTAACTTCTGCCTTTCTCCTCAAAGCTTTGCATGCATCCGGTACCTCAAGTGCATATAGGTTCTTGACTCGCGCACAGTGTAATTGTCCTGAAGTTACAAAAAGTTTCTAAAAAAGAGTTGATTTTAAATCGATGATATCTCCCTCATCCGAGCTCCGATTTGACCGATTTTTTTTTTTTTTTTCCATTTGGGTAGATTTTCGCAAGGAATCCAAATATTCTATTTGTTTTAGAAAATTTTACGCCAAAATATTCAAATATTCTCTACAAACTCGCCGCCCAAAAAATTCCTGCTCTGATACCATGTAGAAAATCTAACCAACGAGATTCAATCTAATCTTTTAATCTACTAAAACAAGATATTGAATCCTTCCTACAATTTACAGAAACAAAACACGATCGCACAATCATATATAAGTAAGAGAAATAAATTATCAATCGGACAACAACATGATGTATTTGGGGAAAGCAACTAATCAAAACCCCTCTATCTCTATTGTGTATTAAGTCAAGGAATCATGAAACAATACAATGCTTAATCTCTCATGAGATTCTCCAGCACTCTAGCAATTGTCTCCCATTGATCTAGGCAAACTCGGTCTAGTACTTAGCCAATTCTCATCCTTACTTCAGCCGGCCTTGCTCATGCAATTCCTAGGGAATTAACTCCTTATTAATTATGAAAATCAGTCTTCCTTGATTGCGTAATCCATCATGGCATCCCAATGAGTTTAAAATTGCAAATGGGAAACTTTCTCTGAATAAAACTGATAGTTATGTTCCCTTTAACCTCTGTCTCAACTGGGTATTCCTCGAAACTGACATGCATGCAACTATTAATAGTGAATTATCAGTTATCTGATTGATCACTCATTGTGAATTAAATCTATTTTAATTCACTGGACCTCTCACTAGCTCATCACTCAGTTAGAACTAGTTAAACTGATTTTAACTCATTTAATTGAGTTAATTACACTTGCACCCCACTAATGCATCAACTTCAACTAAACCCCAAAAATATTAGAATCCATCTAGATGCCTCATATTAGACCCTTAACTCGAATTTCTTGAGCTAACTCAGTCATCATGACTTAATTAACTGACACAAGTTGTTATGAGATGAAATTACAATTTATTGTCCAATATATTTAAGGGAAAAATAAATTAGACGCCCCACATTCCTCACTCCTGGTGCATCAAAATTCCTCACCAGTGTGGGTGCATTTTTTTTTGTCCTTTATGGTTTCCAATCTCACTGTTTCTTGTTGCAAATTTCAACATTTCAGAATTTGATGTGGCCTTCACACAAAGACACCATTGAAATCACATGCCCAGATTCTCATGAGAAACCTCTTTTAAGCTTGATCTGCCAGAAAAGAACCAACAATATGCCATCCTACTTCCTAGCGCAAACTGACCATTAAGGTATGCAACATTCTTTTGAACCCTCACATGATGATCTTGATCTTGGAGGATGATCATGACCTCCCTTTAGCAACCCTTACTCGGCCCTCGTACTTGACCTAATTTAGGACTACATCTCTCTTCACCCCCTTGATGTGCCAGATAGTGGGAATACATGTCAAACATGCTAAGATGTGCCAAGTGATAAGGCATGCCAAGATGTGCAAGGGTGTGTCAATGCGTGTCAGGGACTTTCAAGACAACAAAAGGGAGAAAAAAGTTAAACTACAAGGAAATGAACACATAATAGGGTTAATAAGTCATCAATTTACCTTTTCCAAGAGGGGCATGCTAGGGACACTAACACTAGGCGGCAATAGGTTCCAAGTGCAAAGTCTTAGTGCATTCTAAGTGCCAAGTATTCCTTTGTTGCTTCTCATCTACTTTCCAACAATTGATCATCACAAATAAATTTAATATTAAACCATGCTAAATCATACCAAGGAATCTCAACGTATTCCATACATGCTAAGACTTTCCAAGCGCCAACACGTGCCAAGCGCCAATATGTGTCAGGGACTAGTGTTATGCATGTTATGAAGTGGATGGGAATGTTGAAGAGTGCTAAGGTGTGCTAGAGAGTGATAATGCATGTTGATGAGTGTTAAGGAGTACTAGGAAAAAACATTAAGGGAGCACTAGGTAAAAATTCATGGAAGTTAATGAATATGAGGAACATGTACTGCCAGAGAGTAGTGTTAATGGTCAGTGTTAGTTGTCATGCCAAGGAAGGAGTGACAAGGTATGCTAAGCATTGGTAAGGCATGCTAGGGAATATCAAGGCATGTTAAGAATTCCCAAAGTGTGCTTGGGAGTTCCAGGGTGTGCTAATTATATCATGTGCCAATTAATAGTGCCAAGATATGCTAATACATGCTAGGTGCTAAGGATGTGGCGCAGGGTGCCAGGGTATATCAATATGTGTCAAGGCAACAAAAGGAAGAACCAATAAGAGGGTTAATACGTCAGGACTTTATCTTTTTGAAAAGGGGCATGCTAGGCACACTAATAATAGGTCCCAATACATGCCAACTGGCATTGTGTGCCAAGTGCTAATGCATGTCATTGCATTCAACCAAGGTGTTCTAGGGCATGCTAGGGACTATATGCAGCATGCCAACACATGCTAGGAGAGTTCCATGTTGTGTTAGCGCATGCCACTATGTGCTTGGGCGTCAATGTCATCAAAAGATGTTCTAGGTACAAAGATGTTCCAAGACATGTGGGGTAATAAGAAATGTTAGTGTGTGCCAAAGCAGTGATTTAAGGTGTGCCCAGATTGTTGAGGATTGTTAGGTATTTCTCATTAATAGAATTTTTCAGAGCTCGATTATGTATTAAATAATATATTTCCTACACACAATAGTGGAACTTTATCTAAATGGAATTTGCTAGATAATAAACTTAATAGATATGAATCATGTGTTGACTCATAAGAAATCTCTATTCGACTAGTTATTACTTGAGGGAAATGATACACGCTTATTACTTCTTAAAAAATTCACTGACCCTAACCACTATGGCCTTGGACATATTATAAAAAATTCTCAACAATAATGGTATTAAATCTTCTGCAAAAACTCGAACGCCGTCTGGGGATCCCCTCCTCCTACCTAAGATTGCTATATAAGGGTAAGCAACTTATGAATCCCCTTCCCCTATCCTTTTACAGTATTATTAAGGACACTTATATTGTGGCTACCTTTAGTTTAAGAGGTGGTTCCATTGGGCAGACCTCCTCTGCCCCTTCTTTCTCTTATAAAGATGCAGTCCACAAAGACGCTGCCCACCCACAGTTTGCCAAACCAGCGGAGGCTCCCAAGCCTTTCTTGGTGGATAAAATGGAGGATACTCCCTCCATTGAAATCTCTCATCCATCTCTGGATGATCAATATCAGACGTTTGCAGAAACAGCCATCATTTGCATATTTAACGGACTATGGCCTCGTATGGCCGATCTATACCAGTGGCTTCACTCCAACTGGACCAAAAACTGCAAGGTCTTCTTCTGCTCGAAAGGCTTCTTCATAGTCGCCTTTGCCTCCAGCGATGACTACAAGAAAGCCTTAATGGGAGGCCCTTGGTTCTGGGGATCAGCGGGACTTTTCCTCACCCGCTGGTTCCCTGATTTCGACCCCTCTTCAGCTGTCATCACCAAGTTGCCCATCTGGTTCCATCTTCCAAATCTCCCTGCTCATCTATGGCATTTCGCTGTCTTCCAAGTAATTGGGGATACATTAAGCCACTTCTTGGCAATGAACACCTCTTGAGGGGAGAAAGGAATATATACTTTTGGCAGAATATGCGCAGAAATAGACATTAGTAAAGGGCTTCCTGATCAGATCAACCTAAAAGTTGGGGACTTTCATTGGACGCAAACTTTAGACTATGAGAACACTGCTTTCAGATGTCGCCATTGCCATCAAATGGGGCATCTTTAGAATACTTGTGCGACGTTCCTCGACAAAAAGAGGAACATCCCGCGCAAATCCAAATCCAAGAACTGGAAACCTTGTGATAGACCTACAATGGATGACATAGATTCCTCTAGCTATGATGAGGAGGATATAGAGGTGGAAGAGGAGAATCAGAACCCCCCGAGGGACGCGCCCCCAACACGCCCTGCTGATCCCACTGTTCCTCCGACTTCGCAGAAGCGCACTCATGAGTCTTCATCCTCAGATTCAGATAAGGAGACTCCTCCTTCTGCGCAGATTAGTTTGCAGGTGGTTCCCGTCCAGCCAGCTCATAATGGCTGGGTCACAGTCAGTAAAAAGAAAGGGAAAAAATGTCGATTGGGAGATTCTACCCATTCTGGGTCGACTCCCTAGTCTAGTTCTTTACTTTATGTACTTTCTGTTATCTTTTGCTTATGTCGTGGATGTTCATTGGGGCCGAGGTTGATAGTCTATCATTTCCGGCTCCCTTGCTCTCTTTCTTCGCTTCTATGTAAGCTTTGATTGTACTATATTTCTTTACTTAATAGATTTAGTCTTACTGAGAAAAAAAAATGGTATTAAATCATTATCTTTTGACAAAAAATATATTAACAGGCACATAGAGTCATCAAAAACTCATTGGAATGATCAATGATGACGGACATTTTTTTATTGTCACCAAAAGTAACAAAAATAGCATTAGTGAGGGTCATTAAAATTTCGTCACTAGAAGTGTCACCAAAGAGAGAATTAGTGATGGGACTTTAACGACCCTCACCAAAAGTGAAATGTCTTTAGTGACGGACCATAAAGGACCATCACTATATACACTTATAGTGACGGTTTTTAGTGATCAATGATGACGGACATTTTTTGACCGTCACCAAAAGTAACAAAAAGAGCATCGGTGAGGGTCATTAAAAGTTCTTCACTAGAAGTGTCACCAAAGAGAGAATTAGTGATGGGCCTTTAACGACCGTCACCAAAAGTGTCATTGAAAATGTCTTTGGTGACGGACCATAAAGGACCATCACTATATACACTTACAGTGACGATTTTTTAATGACCGTCACCATATGTGACATTGGTGACGGACCTTAAAGGTCCGTCACAAGCATGACCCTCACCAATGTGCTTTTTTCTTGTAGTGTACCGGATGCGTTATACTCGTCCTACTGTTCTATTGATCTCACAGCCACATTTCCACCGTGCTCACGTAACCCTTCTCTGTTCCGCTTCACCCCATGTGTTCTCTATTACGCTATAGTCTGTATACCCATTCTCTGATATCTGCCTACAATCATCATGCTCATTTCTGCTCATTCAACCGTCTTACCTCCGTTGAACCCTCCTCACACAGACAAGTTTTAAGAGCAGAAAGAAGGATGGGTTAGTTGTTGAGAACAGAACCAGAAGGACCTAAATTCATGGAAGGATACCCGCAAGTCAGGGATATATTGAAAAAGGCAAAGTGGCTTCGGTTCATCCAAAATTTTATAGGCTACCATAAAGAGGTGACAAAAGCTTTTGCAAGGTCTTTCAATGGCCTAGAGGTAGAGATTGGGGACCTCAAATTTACGGTGAATGAGGCATCCATAGCAGCTGCCACAGAACTTCCTCAAGAAGGTGAACGTTGGTTCAAGAACAAGAGTATTAGTGATGAAGCCTGGAGAGTAATCCTACGTAACCCAGGTATGGATGTAACTATTTTTAAAAGGGGAATTCCTATTCATGCTTTGAAAGAGGAATGGGCTACTTTGCTGCTAGTTATTCAAAAATTTATCACCTGTGAGGGCCGTTTTGGGTCAATGTATATGTATCATACCTGATTTCTAATGAATTTTCTAGACAACCAGACCCTCAATCTGCCATACTTTTTATTAAATAGTTTGAAGAAGATGTCTATGACCGTTCAGAAGCATTTAGGGGATGTAGAACCACATTTATATCACCATGGTCTTGTGAAAATTTTGATTGAAAAAAAGTTAAAAGAGAAACAGGATACATGGGAACAATTTTTGATTAGAAATTTCTTTGAAGAACCCCAAGAAATTCCTGAAGGCAGTACATCAAGAAGGAGTAGGAGAAAGAGAATAAATGATGAAACTCAAAGTACTCCTACTACTACGGTTAAAATTACTAGTAGAGAAGAGAGACTATCAAAAAGAAGGAAGGAAGAAACCAAGGGTAAAAAGCCAATAAAACCAAAAGAGAGAAAAAGCATTGAGGCTATGCATCAAACTCCTTCTTCAGAAGAATATCATCAAGTGTTATTTGAGATACTAGTTCACCTTTAGGAACAGTCATCTATGGCCAAAAAGAGAGGGAAAGGAAAACAAAAGAAAAAAGACAGTGGTCCCGAGCGTGTAAGAAGAAGTTCCAGACTTAAAGGGAAGTTGAGAAAAACACAAACGAAAGGACCCCATTTCATTGATTTGGGAGAAGAAACATCTGAAAAAACTCCATCTGGCCATAGTCCATCTCATTCTTAGTCAGAAATTGAACATCGTTCATTTCATTCTCAGTCAGATATTGAACATAGTCCATCTCATTCTTAGCCAGATGTTGACATGAGCCCTTTTCAGCCAGATTTTGAAGCCAATTCTCCTCCATGGCATTTTGGGGACAGGCCAATAAAAATGACACCTGAGATAGACCCAAAGCAGCAAGAAGTATATGATTATATAGAATCTTTAGAAAGAGCATCCACGGGTCCCAGCGCTTCATCCACTCAGCCTCACAGAGCAAAAGAAGATCTAGTCCAATCATTGAAACAAGAAGTCTTTGAGTTGGAGGTTTTAAATAAACACATTAAAAATGAAAATGAGGCATTAAAGGAACAAAGAAAATTGGACAAGATCATTCATGACAATACCATGCTACATCTGGGACTATGGCAGAAAAAGAACAGGAAATTGAAGAAGAAATGCCAGAAGCTAAGTAGAACATTGGTTAATATCAAATTCAGATGCTTGATGAAGAAGCCCAGGATGTTAGCAGCACTAAGGAAGAGGAGGAGAGGACTGGATGTACTGGTTGAAGTGTCAAGGCATATGAATTGAAGAAGGATTATCCAAATTTTGGTTGCATGAGGACATGCAACACCTTCACAGTGGGGGTATGTCGAGTCTCAAATCTGCATCTTTCTTATACACCTTTCTAGACCTTTTTCATTCACCTGGACCTTCTAAGTCATCAATATCATTGCATATTAATTGTAAAAGAGCATCTAAAATGGTTTTTAACTATGTTTTGTGTCTGCTATTTGATTTAGATTTTTGCTCATTTAGCTGCGGAATCTTGTCACTTTCCGCAGCTGCTGCAACTTTCCGCAGCCATTTTGTTAAAGTCTATGTTGCAGGTATCTTCAGGAAAATCGAGCCACATGGAAAATTTAGAAATGACATGGACATGGATCGTGTCCTATTGGCTCGGTCGAATTCACCTAAGAAGGCTGTGGTCAAAGGTGGCCAAGTGGTGGTCAACCGAAGAGTCCCATGGTGACAGAACTCTGTTTCTCATCACGTGGAGATTTGCGTGGCCGTTTCTAAAACACAGGAGACACATCACCACCTGTAAACGGCTCCATAAGACGAATCCAACAGCCACTCTCCATAGATTTAATCCTCACAGCGGCCATAACGCTAGATCTCTGGACGTGATGGTTCACGTGTCTTCTATCAGCGCAGACTTTAGGGAATTAGTTATATCTCCCTCTGTTATAAATAATGCGTTCTCATATGAATAATAGTTAGATACTCTTTAGCTCTGTAATGTAATTGCGTCACCATTGTGCTGTAACATTATTTCTCTGTTATGACTGCATTTTAATATATGAGAAGATTCTGTTTCTAAGCATAATTCATATTTGAAAGATACTTCCCAAGGTCTGTGCAAAGGGCCCCTGCACACGCTGAGGTTTTGTGTACTACTGTATAGTTTCATGCTTCATTTATTTATGTTCATTGTGCCATAGTCATTCACGTGTATATAGATTACATCTTTCATGGTATTTACATTTCATCTTTGTCCATAATCTTTCATGCTTTACATTTTACTTCTATCTTTTATGTTTTATGTTGTTGTTAACTGATCAGTGTTCTTGTTTCAGATTACAATAGACAGCCCGGGAATTTGCACATCTTTTTATAATGACTAATGACATGGAATCAATATTGTCCTTCTGCTGATTACTTTTTCTTAGTTTTTGTTTAATTCCAACACTGTTTTTTTTATTTCAGTCTTGCACATTTGCTTTAGTAGTTAGATTAGATATTAAACTGTTCATGTCATTTTCAGTTACCTCCGAAAGCCATAGCGAGACTAATGGTGAGGGATTGAAGTATGAATGTGTAGTTTGATATTAGTTTACTTTTCTGCAGGTTAGATATTAAACTATTCATGTCATTTTCAGTTACTTCCGAAAGCCATAGCGAGACTAATGGTGAGGGATTGAAGTATGAGTGTATAGTTTGATATTAGTTTACTTTTCTGCAAGTTAGATATTAAACTGCTCATGTCATTATCAGCTACCTCCGAAAGCCATAGCGAGATTAATGGTGAGGGATTGAAGTATGAGTGTGTAGTTTGATATTAGTTTATTTTTCTGCAAGTTAGATATTAAATTGCTCATGTCATTATCAGTTACCTCCGAAAGCCATAGCGAGACTAATGGTGAGGGATTGAAGTATGAGTGTGTAATTTGATATTAGTTTATTTTTTCTGCAAATTAGATATCAGATTGCTCAAGTTTTTTATGATTACCTCCGAAAGCCATAGCGAGACTAATGGTGAGGGGTCAGAATATGAGTTGATGTAATTTGATTTTAGTTTTACTTTACTTGCAATATTTTCTTTGAGTAACAGTTTCTTTTATGTTTAGATAGCAGCAAGGGTAATGGTTTTCATGATCAATAGTTCACTGTTTGTTTAACTAGAATAGTAGCACATTTTCATTTCCTTTTAGGAACTAAATTTTTTCATTGTATGTTTCAAAATCCTTTTGAAGTTTGAAGTTTGGTAAATCATTATAAGGGACATCGTTTCCTTGAACAATCATAACCATACTTTCCTTTTAGAATTTTCATTAGGAAACCAACCAAGATAAAAAGAAAAAAAACCAAAAACGACAAAAAAGTAAGAGATAGGTTATCTTTCACATATAGTGCGCCACACTTCATCAGCTTACGAATCCCGGATTGACAAAATTAATGTGGCAATTTAGGACACACTAAATTGACCGAACAATCTCCTGCAGGTAATTGTACACCACTAGTAGCGGAGAAAGAGCTTGAGTGATTGTGAATTGAGGCCATCATCAAAGGATTTGATCATAGCTTCAAGAAGAGGCAGGCATATTTCCTTTCTCATATTGTTTTGGGTATTAGAAAAGAAACCTTGCATTAGGTAGTCTCATAAGTTTCTAAACCAACTATATGGCTAGAACAATCACCTCCTTCTACAGAGGGTATTTATCTTCACAATAGAAGGGAAATCCTTCTTAACCAACTTCAAATTAGTACTGTCTTGTAGATATTTAACAAGTTCCTCCTTTTTCAATGCCTTATGATAAATTCTTAAACGATGGTCATTGACAAGGAAGGGGAGTTTTTCCAAATCAATGATCCTCATCCTGATTACACAATTATCAAAGACTGTTTCAATAGCATAAGGCCCAAGCTAATGAGTTTGAAAATTTCCCTAAAAATATATGAAATTTGAATAAAAAAGGTAATGCCCAATATCCTGGCTGAAATTTCCTTTCTTTTACGTATTTTTCATGCCACCGGGATCTTTGTTGTTGAAATGAGTTGATTATTTGGATAGCATCCTCTCTTATTTCATCAATTTCATTACGTTTCTCCATTATTTGTCTTTGTGCCTCTAAAATATCAAGAACCAATTTTATTGTTGTATTGAAATTTTTTACTTGAAACTCAATAGGAAATAAGACTTTCTTCCCATAAACAAGTTCATAGGGAGTATGTCATGTAATTTTTCTCCATGTTGTATGGTATGCCCATAAATATTCTTGAAGCTTTTATTCCCAATATATTCTATGAAAATGCACAATTCTGGTAAGAATTTCTTCAATTACATTATTAATGGATTCCACTTGTCAATTAGCTTGTTGGTGATAGGGAGTGGAATTTTGATGTTTGGTTTTATATTCCTCCATTATATTTTGTACCAACTTGGATGTAAATTGAGTACCTTAATTTGTCACAATTTCCCTTCGGAAACCAAAACGATTAAAAATATAGTCAAAAATAAATGAAACAATAACATTTTTAGTAACAAAAGGAGGTGCTTTCGATTCTACCCATTTTGTAGCATAATCAGTGAAAACAAGAATGTGCCTTTTTGTCTTGATGGTGGATTATTTGGGCCAAAACAATCCATAGTTTTGCCTAATGATTACTTGAGTTTGTAGATTCATTTCATCAGAGGGATCAAGTTTCCCCATTCCTTGAAAACTATCACATCTCTACACATATTATTTGACATCCTTAAAAAGGGAAGGCCAATAATATCCTAAGAGAAGTACTTTGTAAGCAGTTCTTTTATCAATGAAGTTTCCTCCACATGGATCATCATGGAAAGCCTTTACTATCTCTGGTACTTCATGTTCTCTAACACACCTTCGAATGATTAGATCTGAACATGTTTTATGCAATTATTCCTTTATCCATGAATAAGATGCACTAATTTGAACTATCTTTCTTTTTTCACAATGAGACAAATATGACGGTAAATTCCCTCTAGCGAAATAGTTAGAAATATATCCAAACCATGGATATTTAATATATACTCCAAAAATATATTCACTAGGAAAAATTATCTTCTACAGGTATGTCATTGTTATCATTTTGAATCCTAGATAGAAAATCAACAACTATATTTTGTTTTCCTAGTCGATCTAAAATAACGATATTAAATTCCTGTAACAGTAATAACCATCTTGTGATTCTACCATTAGTGACAGGTTTATTAATTATGTACCCAATTGCATAATGTTTTGTATGTACAAAGGTTTCATAATCGGTGATGTAATTTTGGAATTTATTGATGGCGTGGACAACAACTAAAAACTCCTTTTCTATTACATTGTAATTTAAATCTGTAGGAGTCAATTTTTTACTGGTATAATAAATTTCATAAGGAGTTCAATCCTTTTTTCCTAATACAACTCCCAAATCTTTATATAAAGCATCAGTTGGAATGTGAAAAGGTAATTTCCAGTTTGGTCTTCTGAGAATGGGTGCTTTAGAATTTTTCTCGTTTAGTGTTTCAAAATATTTTTGGTAATCATAATCCCAGATGAATTCACAATATTTTGTGAGAAATTTGAAAATTGGAGATGCATTTTTTGTAAATTTTTCTATGGATCTTCTATAATAACCATTAAAAACAAGAAAAATTTTGACATCTAGTTGACAAGTTGGAATTGATAATTTAGAAATGACCTCTAGTTTAGATGTGTCCAATCTAATTCCATCCCCTGTAATATGGTGTCCCAAAACAATCCCCTTAGTAAACATCATAAAAAAAAATCATGAATTAATGAGAGATTTTCTTCCTTAAATCTAAGGACTTTTTCCAAATTCTAAAGAGCTTGATCAAAATAATTTCCATAAACTATAAGGTCATCCATATAATTTTCCTCACAATCATGAATTAGATCAGAAAAAATGCCTACCACTGCCCTTTCGAATGTTGTAGGTTCAATACATAATCCAAAAGGAAGTACTCGGTAGGCATAATTTCCCCATGTGTAGGTAAAAGTGGCTTATATTGATATTCTGGAGCTACTTGGAATTGGTTGTATTCACTAAAACCATCCAAGAATGAGAAATATTTCTTTCCTTCCAATGTATATAAAAATTAATCTATAAAAGGAAGTGAAAATTTACCTCTGAAAGTGTCATTATTCATTTCCCTAAAGTCAACACATACTCTCCATTTTCCATTTTTTAGGAACAATTACTAAGGGCGAAGCCCACCGACTGTCTCATATTGTGTTGACGAAATTCACATTTAACAATTTTTAGTAGTTCCTGCTTAACAATTTCCCTCAAATTTGGATTCATTCTTCTTTGACGTAGTCAAATTGGTTTTGAATTTTTCTCAATGTAAATATGATGGAAACAAGTACTTAGATTGATTCCCTTCATGTTAGTGAATTTCCATGCATAAATAGAAGAATGTTCCTGTAATACATTCATTAATACTTTCTTTTTATATTCTTCCAAATTATTATTGATATTCAAATTTTTTCCTGGGAAGATTTCTATTGTAGAGTTCCCAAATTTTTCCATGGAATGCAAAGATAATTCACGATATGATAAATATTTCGTATTACATTGTTATTGTAAATTTTGACTAGATTCACAATATGAGGAAGAATCATTATTTTCTATTAAATTCTAAATTTGATCTTCTTCATCTATTTGTGAAGTAGCAAAATATTGGTCTTACATAAAATTCATCATCTATGCATTCCTCATTTTTTACTTCTATTGTTTTTTTTGCAGGTGGATATAGTGTGAATTTCTTTGTTGAACTTCCATCAGAGATAAACATATCACCATATATGCAACTTATAAAAGCACCATATATACCTAGAAATGACCTTCCTAGAATAAATGGATGTCCTCCTAAGTTATTATTTTGTGTTAGAATCATGAAATGAATAGGGTATTCCACAATATATATATATATATATATATATATATATATATATATATACACCATCATGTTTGATTAAAAATGTGTCTGCTAACTGTAACAGTATAGGTGTGTATTGAATATTGGGAAGATTCAATTGATCCATAGTTTGTTTACTCATGATGTTTATGGTTGCTCCTAAATCAGTTAATGTATTTAGTATTGAAGAGCTTCCCGGATTATCCACAGTATTAAGGAACATTTGTTGATGTTTCGAATCCCAATGGGGATCCATCTTAAGGACATTTTAATGAAGGATTGAAAGAAGGGATGTTAGGCAGTTAATAGTGAAGAAGAATATAAAAAGAGCTCACCAAAGTTATTAATTTTCATTTTATATATATTTTATTTTATTATTTAATTTAATTCCAAAAAGCAATAGGAAATAATTTTATTTCTAATTTAATAATTTTATTTTAATTTTATAATAATTACTTTTAATAAGATGAGCTGATTTTAATTTAGTTAAATATTATGTGATGATATCCATATTTATATATAACCTAACTAACTTAAAATCCTTAAAAAATTTAATATGATATTTGAGATAATAATTAATATAATTAGTAATCAAAATTAGTTTATATTATTGTTATAATAAATTAATATTTAATAAAATAAACTAACTATTTACTAATTAATATTAAATTAATATTTATTTATTTATTTTATTGATGATGATGATGATGGTTAACGTCCACTGAAACCAATATTTGGTCTATCGGACATAAAGAAATGAATTATTTAGTTTGATTTAAGATTTTATTGCTATGCTCAAAAAGCTTGGAGAGAAGCCTCTCGAGCTCACTATAATTTTGACATCTTAAAAGGATAGGAAGGTGAGGATTGCAAAAAATATTATGAAATTGAGACCTAATGTGGTTGTACGCGGGACACTCTAAGAGGAATGGATTTTCATCCTCGATGTTCATATTCTCAGAAAGATGGCAGATCCTTTCCTTCCATGGCTTTTTAGGAGCTGTCTGACAGCCTGTTTCACTATGGAGCTCATGAGAGTTCGTTCTAACCTTGGATATATTAATTTTCTTCTTTGAGCTAGTTAAAACACAGAGATACTTTTGATCTTCTAGGGTGGGGTTGATGACCTCCTTATAATATCTTAATTTTCTTTTAGATGCTGGATCTTTCTCACAACACATTTTTTCTTTGACTTAGAAGTAACAATTTTTTAATTCTATTAATGTTTTGCAATGAAACATTCTTGTCGATCTCCCAATGATTTAACTAGTCCCTGGCGTATCTATACCAACCTCGTTTGAGCCTTAGGTGGTTTTGGCTGGAATTTAAAGCTAGCTTAGGAAGTCTATGGTCTCCTATGATATTGATTTTGTTCTTGTATAATAGAAGCCTAGTCATAGCTAGCCTCTTGATAGGGGAAAGACCCACTTATATAAGGAGAATAGGATAGGGTGTATTTATTTTAATTTTGAGGTTATACGTTATAAAATTCTTCTTGATTTGCTACATCTTTCTCTAGGATTTTCTAGAGATGCCACAACCCCAAAACCTCATATCCATATAACATAACAGGAGTGACTAAAGTTTCAAAGAGAAACTTCTTTCTATCCCACATTACGAGGTTTTCCATTTTACAATTATTTTCAAGACCAAAATAATCTTTCCACCCCCCATTAATCGTTTTCTCAACGCTATAGTTCTAGTTGAGCTTGTGATGAATATCAATTCCTAGGTACTTTTAAGAAGACAATTCCTCCAAGTTACTATTGTCATACATAAAATTAGCATAATTTTCCTTCTTGGATTTGATAATCATAACTTTTATTTTGTTAGTGTTAACAGTCATACCCATGGTAGAGCAGAAATCCTTAAGAAGTTTAAGTTGTTTATCAAGATCATATGGGAACCTTGCGTGAAGAACAATATCGTCAACATAGAGAAGAAGGATGATGACTATCCTAGGTAAGATTGTTCCACCACAACCTACTTCCTCTAAAAAAACTTCTAGCTTGTCAATGTAAATGCCAAATAGGGTAGGGGAGAGGGGGCAACCTTGCTTAACTCCGATATTACACTTAATATCTTTCGACCACCCCCCATTGCTCTTTAAATTTGCAATTACATTCTCATATAACCTTATAGTGGTCGTTCTTAGCTCAAAAGTAACACTTAGCTCTTCTAATCTATTCCATAGGTTGTTTCTATGAACCGTATCAAAAGATTTTCTAATGTCTACAAAGCAGCAAAAGAGATTTGATTTATCATTGTGGCATGAATCCTCAATAATTATCCTAAGCATAACAAGGTGGTCCGTTGTTGAGTGCTTCCTTCTAAAACCCGCTTGGCCTTTAGCCCACATACCTTCCCTTTCAAGCAATATGCTCAACTTCTTTTCCAAAATAATACCATATAACTTCGCTAACAGAGGGTTGATAATAATTGTCTGATAATTAGAAGGGTTATTTGTATCCCCACTTTTAAAAATAGGGATAATGAGGCTCTAATTCCATGGTTTAGAGAACCCTTGCTTGACCACTTGATTGAAAAGCCTTGTGGATGTGGGGGGTGAGGACAAGACCTCCAATTTTTAATATGTCTGCGTGGTAACCTTCAATGTCTTTAGCTTTTCCATTTTTCAGGTGTTTAATCCCAAAATTAATGTCTTCTAATGAGAGAAATTCTTTCGTTTTGAGTAGGGTTTCAAAGTTATCCCCGACATTTGGAGATCCACAGTTACTAATTTAGTTAATTTTATTAAATTGATTTATTTAATTTATTATTTAATTTAGGATTTATAATAGGCATAAAATATTCATTTTTAAATAATCTAACTAACTAAAAACCCTAATTTTTTAGAGATTTTTATTATTACCAGCCTAGATCCATCTAACTCTAGATCTATCATGTGCCGAGAGGGATCAAATCTCTCGAGGTGCAAACCTTTCCTAAAGTTTTTCACTCAAAAAATAGGTTTGCACCTCGAGAGATTTGATCCCTCTCGGCGCATGATAGATCCAGAGTTAGATGTGCAGTTAAATTTTAACCAAACTGATCCCTCCCCCTCCAAGTCCATCTCTCTTTCCCTCCCTCTCTCCACTCTCTCACATCCTCTCTCTTCCTTCCTCTCTTTCCCTTTCTCTCCCATCTCTCTCTCCCTGTCTCTCTCTCTCTCTTCACCCACCAACTATGTTACTATATCCCTCCCTCTCTCCCTATATCTCCTTCTCCCCCCTTATCTCCATATCTCCTTATTTGTCTCTTTATCTCAGCCCCAAACATACACGCTCTCTCTCTGTCTCTCCCTTTCCACTCCTTCTCTCTCTCCACTTCTCACTCTCTATATTTCTTATTTCCTACATCTCTCCCCCTCCAACTCCATCTCTCTTATCGATCCCTCTCTCCTCCTCTCTCTCAAGTCCTCTCTCTCGTCCTTCCTCTCTCTCTCTCTCCCCTAAATCCCTTTCTCTTCCCTGATTTCTCTCTCTCTCTCTCTCTCTCTCTCCAATACTCTCTCTTCCCCCATCACTCTCCTCCTCTCTCTCATCCTTCCTCTCTCTCCCTTTCTCTCCCACCTCTCTCTCTCTCTTTTCCCTCCAATCCTCTCTCTTCCCCCATCTCTCTCTCTCTCTCTTCCCCCATCCCTTTCTTTCTCTCTCTCTTTCCACCCCTCTCTCTCTCCAACTATATTACTATATCCCTCCCTCTCTCCTTCTCACTTCTTCTCTCCCCCTTCTTTCCATACATCTTACTTTGTCTCTTTATCTCACCCCTAAACATACACACTCTCTCTCCATCTCTCCCTTATAACTCTCTCTCTCTCTCTTTCTTCTTAGTTATGTAAACTAATGAACATAAATATTTGTAAATATAAAGTAGATTATGGAGTAAATATGAAAAGAGGTTTTATTTACTTAACATACCTCTAGTTTATTTATATTTTTATTTATTTACCATACCCCTTTTCTTTACTATGGTATTTGGCCCATAGGCTTGTTATATAATTACATTTTTATTTATAATCCTATTTGATATATTGCTATTTATTTACCTTACCTCTTTATGCCTCTTTTATATTTAAACTAATGAGCATAAATATTTGTAAATATAAAGCAGATTATGGAGTAAATATGAAAAGAGGTTTTATTTACTTAACATACCTCTAGTTTATTTATATTTTTATTTATTTACCATACCCCTTCTCTTTACAATGGTATTTGGCCCATAGGCTTGTTATATAATTACATTTTTATTTATAATCCTATTTGATATATTGTTATTTATTTACCTTACCTCTTTATGCCTCTTTTATATTTATTTATTTACCATACCTCTTTATATATATTTTATATTTATTTATTTATTTATCATACTTTTTTATACCTCTTTTATATTTATTTATTTACCCATGGTATTTGTCCCATGGTATCAATATTAATTTGTCCCATGGTATTCGTCACATAGGCTTCATCTAAATAAAACCGCTTTTTAAATTTTTTTTAAATATAAAAAGGTTTATGGAATAAAGATAAAAAGAATTTTTATTTATTTACCATACATCTAGTTTATATATTTTATTTATTTATTTACCATAGCTCTGGAGTAAGTATAAATTCATTTTACAAATATTTAATTAAGAGAAATATTAAAAGATTTTGGATTTTGATTTTTTGTGTTGAATTAACTCTTTTCATTTGATTTAGGAAATGGTATTGACTTTAATAAAGAGTAAATATGTTTAAAATTTTACTTAATTTGGAAATTCAATGTGGTAATTTTTTTTGTTAAAGGTAAATTTATGATCCATTCAAATTCACATATATAATTTAATATCCATTCAAATTATACAAATAATACATAATTGTATTAGAAATTGATATATGTTCTAGTACAATGCGATTTTTATTTTTTATTTTTTTTAATTTAAAACTTAAGCCAACATTTTGTATGAGGACGTGACATACCTGACATCGGGGTCATATTGGGCTGTAGATGTGCCTCTCGGCCCAATCAATAATTGTTATAATTAATAAGATAAGAAAAAAAAACTTTGATTAATTAATATAGTAAAATTAATAAAAATAAACTAATTATTTACTAATTAATATTAACATTTATTTAAAGAAATAAATAAATATTAATAAAGTAAACAATTATTTATTTTATTTTTATTAAAATAATAATAACTAATTGAATTAATTATGTTTATTTAATTTAATAATTTTTATTTAATTTAATTTACGTTAGGATATAAATTAGGGTTATTTCTACTTTGATATTTAAAACAGTAGATACTACTAATAATTACTAATTAATTAAATTTTATTTTTTAGACAAATAAAAATTAGTTAATGAGGATAATTATTACAAGTAATTACTTTAATTATTAAAATGACCTTCGAATTCAAAAGAAGTGAAATAAACCTAAGATCTTATACCTGAAAAACTATACCTCGGAGGATGCCACTTTTGAGGAACAAATTTGTTGAAGAAGAGGTCGCCAACTATCACTAATTTCACATTCCCCATCCGTATTAAGGTTATCTTGATGTTTTATAATCTCAAGTGCCTCTCTCAATGTCCTTCTTTGATAATGCTCCTCTCTCGCTATGATCCTTGCATCTTCAAGATGCACTTTATGTTTAGTTTTCAAGGAGTGTTTTGCAAGGGCTGAGGTGCACGATTTCTCATACTTAATATCGGTTTCGTGCTCTTTAATTCATTTCTGATGCGAACACCTGGTTTCACCATTATAAATTTTCCCACACAAATAGTCAATTGTGTACACTCCTTTAAGTTGTTTAGGGCTTATATTATCTTTAACTGATCAGAGTCTTTGTCTAATAGTTCTTGTTGCTGAAAACTGTGCGAAAATATTATTCCTTCTCAGAACCTTGGTGATTTTATTAGTAACACCCTTAATGTACGATAGAAAAACCCTACCACCGTTTTCTCTAGGTTCATGGCGCTTCTGAGGTAAGATCGAACCCTCAAGTATTTTTAGGGATTTTTTGATATATGTTTCTTTATAACCTATATCACTAAATACAGATGAAAAGTGACTGATTTCTTCGCTAAGGTGTTCAACATCAGATATTATCATGGCTCTAACGGAAAGGGTATTAAGGACACCAAACTTTTGAGTTGGATGATGGTAGGAATTAGCAGGAACATAGTTATCAGTATGGGTTTTCTTCCTAAACACTCGATGCCCTAATGTTCCATCCTCGTTCCTAATGAAAAGAAAGTCCAAAAAAGGAATGCTCTTGTTTTATTCAACCTCAATAGTAAACTTAATTTCTGAGGAAATGGAGTAAAGGTGACTAAAAATTCTCTCAATATTCTCCTTCCCATGAGTCCACTTTATGTTGGTGTCATCTACAAATATTTTCCACCAACAAGGTTTTAAGGGATATGAGGCGAGGGCCTTCTTCTCAAAGTATTCCATGTATAAGCTGGCAACAATAGGGGATAGCAAAGAACCCACTGCAACCCCTAATATCTGATCATAGTATTCCTCTTGGAAGCTGAAGAAAGTGGAACGTAGGAAAATCTCTACAATCTTGGTTGTTCCTGGATAAATGACTTCTTTAATGATCTGAATTGCCTCATCTAAAGGAATCTTAGTAAATAATGATACCACATCAAAAATTGCCGAAATTTCACTCTCCTCCACCTTCTCATCCTTAATGAGCTTGAAATTTTTTTTAGAGTCCTTTATGAAAGAGTCAATGTTCCGAACAAGGGGTTTTAGGATCTTGGCAACATATTTCGCCAGATCATAGGTGGGGGACCCTATGATATTAACAATCGGTCTAAGGTGGATTTCCTCTTTATGAATCTTGGTTAATCCATAAATTCTTGGCGTGAAATCATATGAAGGGTTCAATTTCTTCTTTAACTTGTCATCCAACACTGAATTCTTGATCTCTTTATTGACTTCTCTTAATACCTTGGGCATGGGTTTGGAGTTAAGTTTCTTGTAGCTAATAAAATCTAGATGCTTATTCATTTTTCTTATATAATCAACCTTATCTAGAAAAATAGTAGCACCTCCCTTGTTGGCTTTCAGTATGACAATGTTGTCATCATTGCATAAAGCCTTAAGAGAATTAAGCTCATCCTTACATAGGTTGCTCCTGGAAGCTCTAGCTTTCTTCAAATTAAGGGAGAATTCTTGTCTCAATGATTCGTTATCATCGAGATCTAAACTTTGAATCCCTTCCTCAATGCTACACACAATTCTTTCATTTGGAATTCCTTTAGGTGAAACTAAAAATCTGAAACCCTTGCTAAGAATCTTGATGGAATATTGAATTAACTCTACAGAGGATAAGTTAAAAACATTCTTATTCTTAGAAAAGGGGCAATGGCCTAGATTCTCAATGGCACAACCATTTAAACTATTGTTAGAGAGGTCAATATCTGCAAAAACCCTAGGGATCTCTATCATACTGTAAACCATATTAGTTGAAGCATAATTTTGAGAAATTGGCTTATAATTATTATTATAATTATAATTCCGGTCACTATGGCTAAGGTAATGCTTATTCCCAACATTTAAATGTGCAAACCAGTGTCCTTTATTAACACAAAGGTTGTGAGGCCACCTTCATACTATATTGGTAATATCAACCTTGACCGAAATATCATCGATAAAGACCTCAATGTCATTTTAAAGAAATGAATCATGACCAAAACCACCCTCATCGCAAAACCCGAGCTCACCAACAGTTTAGGGGTGGACCCAATGATTCTCTGCGAAGGGATGACAGGAGAACCAACAACAACCATCTCTCTGCAATCAACACTATTGCTCCATGACTTATTCGGAAACCCAGTACGTCTATCCACTAATGATTCTAAGGAAAATGGATTAGCTGTAGAATCTACAGCTTCAAATTTTTTGCCATCGATTGATACAAAGGAAACAAAACTGTCGTTGTAATTTCCGAAAATATTAGATGGAGATAGCAACTTGAAAGAGGATGTGCAATTCCTAAGGGAGAGAAAATCCCTAACATTGTACCAAACCCGTTTCTTCAACGTTGGACCAACAACTGTGTCATGATCTTTGCTAATGCAGTCGGATTCCGATATGCTTAAACCACCATTTCTGCAATTCCTTATCAAAATTATAACACAAACATATTGATTTTCCTTGATTTGGGCTAAACAACTAACGTTGTCAAGGTCACTATCATGAAAAGTTATAATGGGGGAAAAGCCAGAATTCCTTCTGCCCAAACCACCTAATTTGCAATCTATCATTGAAACAGAACTATTAAATTTGTCAACGATGTCATGGGTACAGTTAATGCTCTTGAAGATAGGAAAATTTTCGGAGCAGTCTAAGCTACCCATGAGAAATCCTTCATCAACTTGTTGTTAGAGATCATATTCAAAAAATCCTTCATCAGGTAATCAGGTAATGTGTCACTGGAATTAATCGCCGCTTTGGAAAGCGATGCGACATCGACCTCCTGAGTGCTATCTAGGTGTGGCAACATACAACACACAACGTCTCCTGCCATTGTAATTTTGGGTAACCTCACACTTGACTGTGAACACCCATATGAAACTGAGCCAGACTGAAACACACTAGTGCTAGACACCTTGATATCAATCCAGGCCGATCTCTTGATTTTATCAAACTTTCCAGCATGCCTGTCCCTGGCCAATTGAGCTTCTCTCCCAGCCTTGATAGCAGCCCTTGCATCAATCATTTTCCATAATTCAGAATTAATTAAATTGGAAAATTTTAAATGCAGAGAAAGAGAAGAATGACCAAGCTTATCCAACACAACACGGGTCCTACTAATTTCTCCATGAATTAGGTTAAAACTTAGTTTTAAAAAATATGTGTTATATCTGTGAAGGTGAAGAATAGGTTTAATACGAGCGAAAGCGGGGATAAGATTGTTGTCCCGAAACTCTTTAAGAAAATGTAGGTCTATTTCCCTTCTATCAATCTTCATTCTGGTTTTATCGAGATAACAAATCTCTTCCCAAGAATCCGCTCTGTGCAGGGACAAAACTTTGGTTTTTAATCTCTTATGGTTATCAGGTATTGAAGAGCTTCCTGGATTATCCACTATATATTTGTCGACATTTCAAATCCCAATGGGGATCCATCTTCAGGACATTTGAATGAAGGATTGAAATAAGGGATTTTAGACAATTAATAGTGAAGAAAAATATAAAAATATCCGACCAGAGTTATTAATTTTTATTTTATATATATATTATTTTATTATTTAATTTAATTCCAAAAAACAATACAAAATAATTTTATTTCTAATTTAATAATTTTATAATAATCAAATTTAATAAAATGAACTAATTTTAATTTAATTAAATATTATGTGATAATATCCATCTTTATATATAATCTAACTAACTTAAAATCCTAAAAAATTTTAATATGAGATTTGAGATAATAATTAATATAATTAGTTATCAAAATTAATATATATTATTGTTATAATTAAATAATATTTAATAAAATAAACTAACTATTTACTAATTAATATTAATATTTATTTAATAAATAAATTTTAATCAAGTAAATAATTATTTAGTTTATTTTTATAGTTACTAATTTAGTTAATTTTATTAAATTGATTTATTTAATTTAGGATTTATAAAAGGGACAAAATATTCATTTTTAAATCATCTAACTAACTAAAAACCCTAATTTTTTATAGATGGTTATTATTATCAATAATTGTTATAATTAATAAGATAAGAAAAAAAATTAATTAATTAATAATAAAATTAATAAAAAAAACTAATTATTTACTAATTAATAGTAACATTTATTTAAAGAAATAAATAAATATTAATAAAGTAAATAATTATTTATTTTTTAATTTTATTTTTATTAAAATAATAATAACTAATTTAATTACTCCCGGATGCGGGTGATTAATTTGAAGGGGCTGGTGGCTGGCCCAAAGCGTGCCACTTGGCCAGAACACATGGCTATGCGGAGGGCACGTACCATGACATTTAATGCCCACAGTAATGAGTGTCTAGCACTCAACTCTCCTGCACTTGGCCTTTACTCCAGCTCTGTAATCTATCCTGCCCCTCCTTCAATGGCATCGTGCCTCCCCTCTTTATCTCTTTCAGTCCACAGACATTCTGTATCTTTGTCTTTTTCCTCTGCTCGACCACTAAGCTCCGCTAAGTTGCTGCTCGACCTCTAGCTCTTGCTAGCTTCACTTCCCTCCAGTGCTAATAGCCTTCCACCTGTCCATTGTGGTGATAGCCTTTCGCCAGACCCCTATGGGTATTCTCCCTTCGGTGCTGATAAGAATTGGCCAGACCACTGTGCACATTCGATGCACTCGCCCTCCCATCTCCCTCATTTTCCCTCCCACTTACCCTCCAACTCCATAATGTCCAAAAGGCTCCACATGAGATGTAGACAGGGCAGAGGTAGAGGTGCATGCTCCCGCCCTCCTCTCTCCATTCAAGATGAGTGAAGCTCCCCACCTTTAGCTGAAAATGTAGCTTTTTTACACTTCGACAGCCTCTTGGACAAACCAAGGATCACTGCCATAATTTCAGTCTCATTCCAGGAAGTGCAGCCCAACTCGATGGGTTTGGGTTCGAGAAAACACATGAGGAAATCCACAATCTCCTTGGTGCCTCCACGGGAGTCTCAAAAATATTTCACCTTACTTGTCAAGTCTGGTTCATCGTCCTCAACCAGTGCAGGTAACGGTAGCAAGAATTATAAGCACATGAAGGGGGAGCTGAGGAAAGGATATAGTCAAGCATGCACAACGACCTTGTCTAAGCCTACTACACAACAATCCAAGAAAGATGATGATTCCTCTGAGGAGTATAGATGTATCATTGTTGAGGAGCCTCCTCCACCTCAGAAAGACACCTAGCATGATGTGAAACCACCGCAAGGATATGTTTCCTCTTCTAGTTTTGGCTAATTTTTATGCTTTGTTGTTTTATTGGGGCATGTTGGTCATTAGGGCATTTTTGTATAACTCCGTGAAGCTACTGAACAAATTTGGTTTCCCATCTGTGGGCAACATATTTTGGGTTGGTTTCCCTGCTAGGGGCAGTCAATTTTTTGGTTTTTTGATTAAGAATCCCTCCAGAATTGGCTAGTAAAGTAGTTCCAGAGGTAAGTCCTGCCATGTACATTATGTTTCATATTAATAGTTTAGTCCAACTTAGGAAAAAAAAAAACTAAATTAATTAATTATGTTTATTTAATTTAATCATTTTTATTTAATTTAATTTATGTTAGGATATAAATTAGGGTTATTTCTACTTTTATTTTTAAAACAATAGATACTAATAATAATTACCAATTAATTAATTTTTATTTTTTAGAAAAATAAAAGTTAATTAATGAGGATAGTTATTAACAGTAATTACTTTAATTATTAAAAGTACCTTTGAATTCAAAAAAAGAGAAACAAACCTAAGATATTATATCTGAAAAAATATACCTCGGATGATGGTGCTTTTGAGGAACAAATTTTTAGAGGAAGAGGTCACCAACTGTCACTAATTTCACACCCCCAATCCCTATTAAGGTTATCTGGATGTTTTATAATCTCAAGTGCCTCTCTCACTTTCCTTATTTGTTGGTGCTCCTCTCTCATAGTGATCCTCGCATCTTCAAGACGCACTTGTTGTTTAGTTTTCAAGGAGTGTTCTACAAGGGCCGAGGTGCACTCATACATAATATCGGCTTTGTGCTCTTTAATTTGTTTTTGAAGTGAATGTTGGGTTTAACCAATATAACTTTTCCCACACGAAAATTCAATTTTGTACACTCCTTTAAGTTGTTCAGGGCTTATATTATTTTTTTACTGATCACATTCTTTGTCTAATAGTTCCTGTTGTTGAAAATTGCGTGAAAATATTGTTCCTTCTCAAAACCTTGGCGATTTTATTAGTAACACCCTTAATGTATGGTAGAAAAAACCTACCACCATTTTCTTGAGGTTCATGGCATTTATGACATAAGATCGAACCCTCATCTCTTTTTAGGTCTTTTTTTATATCTCTTTCTTTATAACCTATATCCCTAAATACATACGACAAGTGAGTCATTTCTTCGCTAAGGTGTTGTGCATCATATATCCTGATGGCTCTAACGGAAAGGGTATTAAGGGAAAGAAACTTTTGAGTTGGATGATGGTAGGACTCAGCATGAAGATATTTATCAGTATGGGTTTTCTTCCTAAACACTGGATGCCCTAATGATCCATCCTCCTTCCTGGTGACAAGAACGTCCAAAAGAGGAATGCTCTTGTTTTATTAAACCTTCATAGTAAACTTAAGTTATGAGGAAATGGAATTAAGGTGACTAAAAAATATCTCTCCTTCCCATGAGTCCCATTTATGTTGGTGTCATCTACAAAAATTTTCCACCAAGCTGGTTTTAAGGGATACGAGGCAAGGACCTTCTTCTCAAAGTGTACCATGTATATGTTGGCGATAATAGGGGATAGTGGAGATAAAATTGAAACCATTGATACCTGCTCATATAATTTCCCTTAGACGCTGAAGAAAGTGGAACATAGGAAAATCTCCACAAACTTGGTTGTTCCTGGATCAGTTACTTCTTTAATGACCTGAATTGCCTCATCGAAAGGAATCTTATTAAATAATGATACCACACCAAAACTTACCAAATATCTCTCTCCTCCACCCTCTCATCCTTAATGAGCTTGAGAATATCATTAGAGTCCTTTATGAAAGAGTCAGTGTTCCCAAAAAGGGGTTTCAGGATCTTGGCAACATATTTCGCCATCTCATAGGTGGGGGACCCGATGGTATTAAAAATTAGTCTAAGGGGGATTCCCTCTTTATGAATCTTGGTTAATCCATAAATTCTTGGCAAGAAATCACATGAAGGGGTCAATTTATTCTTTAACTTGTCATCAAACCCTGAATTCTTGATCGCTTTCTTCATTTCTCTTAATACGTTGGGCATGGGGTTGGAGTTAATTTTCTTGTAGCTACTACAATATAGATGCTCGTTGACTTTTCTCATATAATCAACCTTATCTAGAACAACAATAGCACCTCCCTTGTCTTATTTCAGTACCACGTTGTTGTCATTATTTCGTAGAGCCTTAAGAGCATTAATTTCATCCTTACTTAGGCTTCTCCTGGGAGCTCTAGCTTTCTTCAAAATAAGGGAGAATTCTTGCTTCAATGCTTCGTTATCATCAAAAGATAAACTCTGAATCCCTTGCTCAATGTTGCACACATTTCTTTCATTTTGAATGCCTTTAGGTGCAACTACAAATCATAAACCCTTGCTAAGAATATTGATTGAATATTGACTTAAATCTAGAGAGGATAAGTTAACAAACTTCTTCTTCTTGGCAAACTGGCAATGGCCTAGCTTCTTAATGGCACTGCCATTTAAGCTATTATCAGAGAGGTTAATATCTGAAAAAAACCTAGGGCTCTCTATCTTAATGTAAACCACATTAGTTGAAGCATAGTTTTGAGAGCTTGGCTTATAATTATTATTATAATTATAAGGCGGGTCACTATGGCTAAGGTCAGGCTTATTCCCAACATTTAAATGCAAAAACCGATGTCCTTTATTAACACAAAGGTTGTGAGGCCGACTTTGTTCCTTCTCAGAATTTTTTTTTTTAGTTGAAGTTAGGAAAATTAGTCCTTTTGTTGGAGATGTAGGATCTTCTTCTTCCAGTACAACCTTAGTTGATGAAGTTGGTGAATCTCTAGGTTGGATTTCATATCTCAGTACCTCATGAAGTCTATGTCAGCCCGCAATGGATAGTATACGAGTTTGGGTGGATTGTGTGGCAATACGAGGTCATGGTGGGGTGAATTGTGTTGTTAGAATTAAACTTCTACCTCTACTTACAAATCTAGCTCTAAAATCTCTTTACCTATGCATGTAATTTTTGTTTTGCCTTTTTTTTTTCAAAATAAAAAGACAAGGACACCTATTTACACTTCCCTGGAAATGGTGCCAAAATATTTTTCAATTTATTTGTCTTAAATTGATTACATAAATTATCAACCATGGCTAGTAAACTGAAGAAGTGTAAGTGCACTATATGTGCTAGGAATACAATTATCTAAGTTGAATTAAATTGTCAATGCACATGATTGTATTATTCATTGAAACTAATTGTAAGAAATATGATCACACTTTTACAAAATGATATCTAATTATGAAATCCACAAAACTAATAAAACTTTCTAACTCATAAATTAATCTCACACTTGAAAAATTAAATTTCACTCATAAAAACGCGCACACACACACTCTGTAAAATATCTAAAATGTTCTTTAAAGGAAACTTGATTTCTAAGAGAATAAACTCATCTATCAGTATAACACACTCTTTCATGAAAATTAAAAATTAATTTAAGCTATGTTCACACTTGCTGAAATTGATCAAGCACTCTTTCTTTGAAATAAAAATTGCAACACTCATGCTCCGAAATAAATCCTACAAAGTAATTCTCTAATTTTAAAAATTGCAGTCTCATTCTCAATTCAAAATTTCAATGTTAACTCATATCATGTGCTCCTGAATCAATAAAATAAAATTACAAATGAAAAAACCATATTTATTGCTATCTAATTCGAAATTAATAAAGGAAACAAAACAGTCTACAGGATGCATCCAAAACTTATGAAATGATAAATTAACTCTACTTAAAACAAGAAAAACTCACTGCTTGAGGGCGCCCTCCACAATCAGGTGGTCATGCAATCCAATTGAAAAATCCACCACACATCAAAAAGAAAAGGATTCTTTATAACTACGTGGAAAATAGAGTTTTAATTTCTCACTGTCGCATCAAAAAGTCATTGTGTTTTTTGTTGCCGCAAGGTTGTTTTATAAAGCCCACATCATTAAATGTTCAGAGCTATATGCCTAGCCTTGGTAAGAAAATACTAAAATTAACTATGAAAAGATATTATAATTAAAATTTCTCATGATTTTCTATTAAGAAATCAAAATCGCGAGGCATATATCTCATTCCTCACTCACCTGTTATTGCTGACAGAGTTGAATTTATCCTTTACCACACAACTGGAATCTTCTCATACCATTATGGTTCATGAAGATATGAGGGAATCACTGAGTGCATTGATCGCCATATTACCATATATTTCTCCCTCTAGTTGGCACTTGGAACCTCTCAAACAATGAGCTTGACTGTAGAATCTGACATTAGCTACAGAATCATCTCATTTCAGTAGCTAAACCAAATATTAGACTAATAATAAACAATATTATTAACTTATGAAATTAAAGACTATTATGTAACTTCCATGCTATAAACTCGACGATTTTATTTCCATACAATCATTATGGTGGTAAAAATGGAATAAAGTAGGTGAAAAAGAGGTGTTAAAAGAAACAATTATCTGGCTCAACAACATGCATCTAATCAATTATAAAGACATGATATTAACTACTAGGGTGAAGAAACAGTGTATGTAAGAGAATTCAATGCTAAATCCTAAAAACCTACAAAGAAACACAAACACATATTTTTGGCTTCTTGTTGTAGACTCTTCAACCACACTTACCACAAGAGAGGTGGTAATCAGGCCTGTAACCACAATTTTTACATGTAACTTCTGCCTGAAAATGGACATAAATACAACAAATTAAACAAGAAAAAAATAATAATACATGATAGGGACTAAAGCCTTTGGGTTGAGCCCTAATCCAAGGGTTTCAACCCTCAAAAGTTAACTCAGATGTAGACCAACAATGAATCTCTCATTAATAGAAAATGGAGTTGAAAAGAATGATCTCAAAATGGAAATAGAAATCTCAAGTACTTTGCACTCAATAGGTCTTCCTAACTCCCAAAATTTTGAATCCTAATGAGCCCTTAATCATGTTTATTTCTACAAAATATGATTGAGGGGAAAATCCCTTGATAGGAGGAATGCTTCCCTCCAAAATATCGAAATTGGTGGACCTATTTCCCTTGGATCCTCTCATGTACTTAAGTTAATTGACTGCAAATGCTTCTCAAGTTGTAGGTGAGTTAATATGAGTTATTCGAGTGATCACATCGATTGAAAGGAGAGTAAATGTAGGGGTGAAGCCTCCTACACTTCCTGTAGCTACCTCCAACATCCCTATGCATCATAAATGTAACTAGAAATTCTCTCTTTCCTACACAGAAACCAAAATAGGCCATAAAGTATGAAACACAACCTTTAGTCTTCTTACTAATCACATTATAAACAAAAAATTAGATTAATGTGGAGAAAGAAATAATTTATGGGTTGGAGGATAGTAATATGGGCCTCAAAATATACCTATTGATGAGAGCCATCACATACCAGCAATACTACAAGTTGGTCCAACATTACCTCATACACCACATTCTACAGAATGTGTGTTAGAGATCAAAATTAAAGGAAAACTACAGGTCTCTTTATTATCATTTCATATTTCCAATCAAGTACATAAAGACCATGCAAATGTCCCATAAAAAGTGAAATTAATACAAAGGTAACTAGCTATTGCAATGAGTATTCTTTACAAGTATGGAAGAAAAATAAATATCCATTTTAATTATCTTAACTTGTCCAATTTGTTGGTTTGTATGGAGAATAATAGCATTTCCTATCCTACTGGCATGCCTTTTTTTCCTTGATTTATGCATAAAAATATAAGTAGTTGTTGGGAGATCATAGTAAAAAATGAAATTGACATTAGGAATATTAATACCACATTCATCTACATCAATATCAGCTAGCACATTAAAACATCCCTCACAAAATTTAGCTAGTGTCCTCTCCCATTGATTTTGTGGGATATCATCCTGCATAGGTTGACATGGAAGGAACCGACCCCGTTCCATTGATAGACTATCTACATTTTTCTTTGTTTGAGTGAAAACAATACATGTGCCCCATTTATAATATCAATGAGTTGATAATGGAAAATTTCCCATACGTGAATTTATATGATAAATGGGTTGAGAATGGATCATTTTGCATATGTGAATGTAGAAATAGAATAAAAACAGATTCCTCCTCCCAAAATTATTTCTTTAAGGCCTATACACCTAGATAAGCATTGTAGTAGAAAAAAACATATTTTGGTGCTTTATTGGCAATTTTATTTCATAATCACCTCAAATTCTTCCTCCAATACCACATTAAGCATTTTTTCCTTCTGAAGTATGTTTTTATTGAACCATACTTTATTTATGTCGTCAAAAAAAACCTTATCATTTGATCTTTTTTCTATATGCCCTTATTCCACTAGATATCCCTACCTTAGAAAATGTATCATCACTACAACCTTTTTTAGATGATAAGGCATCCTTGTACATGGCTTCTAATTCTAAAACAAACAAAGATTTAAATGATAGCTTCGCAAATTCAATCTTGAAAAAAACTGTGTTATATTTCGCAGTAAATATGGAAGCAACAAGTACACTCCTCAAATATAGTAGATCGGGTGACTGCTCCTTTGAAAACAATATACAATTTATCTTTAGAGACTTCAATTTAGACCATTAAATGTTTGAAATAAATTTTTTTCATGTATGTGACGTTTACACCTTTTACGGTTAGAAGAAAACATTTTCCCTTAGAGCACGGACCTCTTCAATCTCAAAATCCTTAAAAAATGATATGTCCCCTAATTAAGTGTTCTTCATATGGATAAATGTATCTTTCCAAGATTTCCAAAATCAGTAGAAGATTTCCAAAATCAGTAGATAAAACCCTAAGAGAAGGTCATGAATATCTGGGCTTTTTTTCTTAAATTCCTTCGGGGTGGAAATTATTTTTTGGAGAAACGATTCTAGAACATATATCAACGGATTTCCCTTTCTCCCGCATGATCCTCCAACATAATTTAATCAGCCATGGATTTTTTTCTTATTTTTTTCAGCTCTTTCTCTAATTTTATTTTATAGACATCGAAAGACAACACATCTCTGATGTATCTATCAATGCACTACAAACACTTCCACCAAGGTAGCAAACGAATGGTATTCTCGCAATCAAATATGCTTGCTCTTTGTTCTAGGAAAAAATCACATCAATAGTATAATGAAAGACCTATCCTTAGACATTGCTCACTAAAAGGAGAATGGGGTAATTATGTTCAAAATTTAAAAGAATTTCAAAGATTACCAAGCATTCGAGTTAATTTTCACATTAGAATATTGGCTTCTTGGCAATAATACAATGATATAGTGGAAAATTGACAAACGTGCTAAGAAGCCAAGTAGATTTTTGAGCATGGAAATAGCGACAATTTAAAATTGACATTAGCACAAGTATATCAGTACTTTCTTCGATCATTTTGCATACTACCTTGATACCCAAGTTTGCAAACAAAAATTGGTGTGAGGAGCTTGAATGTTTATGAGTTGATTTTGAAAATTCAACAAGATCATCCTCAACTCGCCCTTTGGCCCAATTGAATATGCCAACCAGCTCATAAATCATACTCTAGTATAGATACTATCATCTTGGTGAAGGTTCTGATTGCAAATGTAGAGCTCACTTGCATATTTTTCCAATAAATTAGTGTGCAATCTCTCGTACCCCTGATTTTTTCCCAGAATTATATGAAATATTCGGCAATGTAACTCAAGTGACTCGAACTAAAGCATATAGATTGATGATAGTATATAAAATGAAAAAAATAAGGGAATTATTCCAACATTAAAGTTTCCTACTAAACAAACAATATATATGTTATTAACCATGGATTTTTAGCTATCAACCATGGTTATTATCACTATTGACGAAAATATGTAACTCAATGAATAAATTCAAAACCAGTATCCCATTTAGGAATTGTTTTGAATATATTGTGCTCATCCATCAAATGGTTTCACTTGACACATAGATTGACCTGGTCACCCCACTTCCATCTCTGAAAACTAACAAAGATGGCCTTTAATTTACTTTCTCCGACAAATGTCATAATAGACCTGGGATAGCTCTAAATCTCCGGTGCATTGATATCAATAATGACCAACCGCTCTTGGAAACATGGGAACATACATCCACATTCATAAGTGCCCTCCACTCCCAAATTATCACTCCTCAACCAACCATATCCATGGCACCCTCCACCAGCGACAACTAAACCATATTCGCCAAATTCAATGTCGAGTATGTATCCACTTTAGCTATGGCCATGAAGGTGACCTCATTTCCAATAATTTTTCCAATTCCTATATTGGTGTATATCTCAAATATTCTCCTTAGTTCCTTTCTAATTTTAGCATTATCCTCTTTGTTGACATCTTTCTCCATCGCACTGAAAAAAAAAAATGTTACTGATAAAACGGGAAGTATTACCTCAAAACAGGAACTCTAGCCCAAAAAGACTCAAAAAACATGAAAAAATGCCCCCCCAAAAAAAGTGTGTATTCCATAATGCATTTGTTTTTTTCTCATGGTCATATTTCACCTTTTTATAAAATTATGCTAAAAACGGAATTGTTTCTTGAAAAAATGATTGAAAAAACACCTTCAAAACAAAACAAGTTGATGCTGGAATAGCAAAAAAAAACATGGTCTCACACTTTTCGCACATTGTAACAATCAAATTAAAGACAACATATTAGGACATTGAAAAACCGTAAAATTTTAAATTTTTTGATAGATGATGTTAAATATAAACAAAATCATGTCTGAAGGGCTTATCATTTCGAACAATTTTTATCCATGTTGTTAAACATAAAATATCTTGACTCTAAACAACCCTAAAATTGTAATTATTTTCAACCATAACATTAAAGATAAAATTTTGTAGCGCATAAAAACCTTAACGACAAGTTGTAAATCTCAAGTTTTTAAATTTTAAGTTTTTAAATCTTAAGTTTTCAAGATACTTGAACAATGAAATTATGGAGAAATTGTATGACTTAAACAATTTTAAAAAATCAACAAGTAAATGAAAAATTTATTATTCATATATTTGTTTATTTATATATAAAAACATATTTTTTATTTTTTTTAATTGTTTTTCTATATTTCAAATTATAATTCTTTTAGTTTTAAGAAAATTAAAATTAAAAATTAAAATCTTCTTATATATGTTTGTTTATATTTTAAAACATATTTAAAAAAATACTTTTATTGTTTTTTTATATTTTAAATAATAATTGTTTTAATTTTAAAAAATATAGAATTAATTTTTTATTTATTTGTTTGTTTATTTTTTTAAACATATTTTTTAATTTGTTTTTATTGTTTTTTATATTTTAAAATTTTAATTGAATAGTTAGTTTTTTTTTTTTTTTTTTTTTTTTTTTAACAATAGATTTTTACTTTATTATACACTTTGCTTTACTTATAAAATCAATTTTATATGGTTTGTATTTAAAAAATAAAAGTAAAAAAATTTCCACGCACAGCTTATAGGCCGGGCGCCTCGACTGCCACGTCAGCCACCTCGACCCGACTGCTGACCGGTACCGGTTCCGAATCGCCCCCGTGGCTTGTGCTGGTGAGGCCAAATGTAGCACCGTTTCAGCGCTGCCCAACCTACCTCCGGCCCCCGGCTCGATAGAGGGAAATTTTGAGAATCGCCTCCTGCCCAGCGAGGGCTAGAGGCAGGTTGGGTGGCCCTCGAGGGCGCTGCCCGACCGACATCCGAACCTTGGTTGGGTGGAGGGAAATTATTGGAATCACCCTCCACCCAGTCGGGGGCTGAAGGCCAACCGGGTGGTAGAATAGAGGGCTGCCCAGCCTGCCTCCAGCCCTTGGCTAGGCGGAGGGCGATTTCTCGAATCGCCCTTAGCCCAGCCAGGGGCCAGAGGCTGGTTGGGCAGCCCTCAATGGAGCTGCACAGCCTACCTCTAGCCCTCGATTCGGTGGAGGGCGATTGTGAGAATCTCCTCCAGCTGGGTAGAGGGTCATTCTGAGAATTGCCCCGAGCTGGGCGGAGGGCGATTCTAAGAATCACCCTCGGATGGGCGTGGGTGGGTAGCCCTCGACGGCATCGCCTGGCTTGCATCCGGCCCCCAGCTAGGACGAGGTTGATTCTGAGAATCACCCCCTGTTGGGTGGAGGGTGATTCCGAGAATCAACCCTAATTGGGTGGAGGGCAATTCCGAGAACCGCCCCCAGATGGACGGAGGGTGATTCAAAGGGTAATTCCGAGAATCGTTGCCGGCTGGGCAAAGGGCGATTCCGAGAATCGCCCCCAGCAGGGTGGAGGGTGATTCCGAGAATCACCCTCCGCCCATCTGGCAGTGATTCTCAGAATCTTCATCCACCCAGGCAGGGGCTGGACACAGGTTAGGCAGCCCTCGATGGCGCCACCAAGCTGCCCTCCAGCCATCCACTAGGCGGAGGGCGATTCTCAGAAACACCCTCCGCCCAGCCGGGGGCCGGAGGATGCTCGGGTGATATCGTCGAGGGCTTCCCAGATTGCATCTAGTGGGGGGCTGGAGGCTAGCTGAGAAGCCCTCGACGGCACCACTTGTCCTCCCTCTGGCCCCCGGTTGGGCAGAGGGTGATTTCTAGAATCGCACCTGGCTGGGCGAAAGACGATTCCAGGAATTTCCCTCTACCTAGCTAGGGGCAATTCCGAGAATCACCCCTGGCTGGGCAAAGGGTGATTCTCATAATCTCCCTCTGCCCAGTTGGCGGTGATTCTCGGAATCACCCTCCACCCATCCGAGGGTGATTCTCAGAATCAACCTTCACCTAGCCAGGGGCCAGAGGTAGCCTGGGAATCCCTCGACAGTGTCTTTCGGCTAAGTGGAGGGTGATTCCGAGAATCGCCCCCAGTAATTCCGAGAATCACCCCGGCTAGGCAGAGGGTGATTCTCGTAATCTCCCTCCGCCCATCTGGGGGTGATTCTCAGAATCACCCTCTGCCTAGCCGAGGGCTAGAGGTACCCTGGGAAGCCCTCGATGGCGTAGCCTGGCTAAGCGAAGGGTGATTCCAAGAATCGGCCCTAGTTGAAAGGGGGTTGATCCTTGTAATCGCCGTCCGTCCAGCCGGATGTGATTCTTGGAATCGCCCTCTGCCCAGTCGAGGGCTATTCTTGGAATCACCCTCTGCTTGATCTAGGGTGATTCTCAAAATCACCCTCCGCTCAGCTGAGAGTGGTTCTCAGAATTGCCCTCCACCCAGCGAGGGGTGATTCTCGGAATCACCTTCTGCCCAGTCGGGGGTGATTCTTGGAATTTCCCTTTGCCCAGCCGGTGGTTGGAGACAAGCTGGGTGGTGCCATTGAGGGCTTTCTAGCTTACCTCTGACCCATGGCTGGGTGGAGGGAAACTCTCAGAATCACCCTCTGCCCAGCCGGGGGGTGGAGGCAGGCTGGGCAACCCTCGACGGTGACGCCTGATTGGCCTCTAGCCCACGATCGGGCAAAGGGTGATTCTGAGAATCTACCTCCGCATAGTCGGGGGTTGGAGGCCTTTCGGGTGGCACCATCGAGGGTTTTCCAACTTGCCTTTGGCCTTCGATAGAGCGGAGGGCAATTGGGGCCAAAGGTAGGCTAGGAAGCCCTCTATGGCACCCCCTGGCCTACTTCCGACCCGCAGTTGGGTGGATGGCGATTCTGAGAATCATCCCCGGCTGGGCGGAGGGCGATTCTGAGAATTGCTCCTAGCTAGGGGGAGGGTGATTCCGAGAATCTCCCTCTGCCCAGCCTAGGGCCAGAGGCCAGCCGGGTGGTGCAATCAAGGGCTGCCCAGCCTGCCTATGGCCCCTGGTTGGGCAGAGGGCGATTCCAAGAATTGCCCTCCGCCCAACCGGGGGCCAGAGGCAGGCTGGGCAGCCCTCAACGACACCAATCGGCCTTGCCTCTGACCTCCGGCTGGGCAGAGGGTGATTCCGAAAATCACCCTTGGCTAGGTGGAGGTCGGTCGGTGGCATCATCGAGGGCTGCCCAGCTTGCCTTCAGCTTTCGACTGGGCGGACGACGATTCTCGTCGTTGCCCTCCACCTAGTCGGGCGCTGGAGGCAGGCTGGGCGACGCTATTAAATGAAGGAGATTGGGTTTTGGATCTATTTTTAGGTTTAAGTAAGTTTTATTATACAAATTTAGATTTAAATATTCTATTTTTTACTTTTTATGTCTTTATATTTATTATCTTACTTATTTCTTTTGTACTTGATGATTAGGTATAATACTAGCATGTTTCCACCAAAAGGAAGAAATTGCATTTCCATTGAGTAAGATCGAGTGCAATGAAAATTTCTTCAACAAAGAATTAATGCTCTTAAATTCCTTCCAGATGCGAAGCAAGAAGTTGGTTTGAGGAAAGGGAATTTTAGTAAATCAGGTGTGGCAAAAAAAGAAAAGGAACCTCAACCATCATTATATGGAATGATTGGAAAGGGACACTTTGGAAGATTTTCAAACATGAAAGATCCATTAGAAGTTGACGATAACCAAAATAAAGTAGAAAATGTTGTGGAAGAAGCCACCAATGATGTTCTAGATGATGTTGAATATGTATTAGATGATATTTTTGATGATCTTTAAGTTATGCTTGCAAACAAAGCTCATTTTTGAGATCTATTAATCAGTTTTACTTGTAATGTTTAGACTCTGATATTTTATGAGAAGAATCTTTATTTTTTGCAAAAAACATGTGATTACTATTATTTTTTGACATAAAATTCAATAAAAATGTTATTTTCTTAAGTTTTTTTGTTAAGATTTTCCCAAAAATTAGTTTATTTAACATGTTTCTTTTTAACAAAAAGTCTTTATAAGTGTATTTTTGCATTCTATTTGTATTGAAAATTTGTATTTTTTTGTCATATCTTTCAAAATATTTGTTTTTTAGCGACAATTATTTGATGTGCATTGAAAAATTAATTAGCAATACATAAACTTGTAGAAAATATAAACTTGATAATATTGACCCTTTTTACATTTTTTATCTATGTGAAAAAGTGAAGATATCATTACAAATTTTTATTTAAAAAAAAAAAAAAAATCTTTTTAAAACACAAGTACATAAATTCACATAAAAATAAACATCTCACGGAAGAAGAAGATATTCGAAAATGTATAGTGTCAAAATCAATCATATAAAAAAACATTGGTGATGATACGTCACCACTATTCAAAATCGACATAAAAAACATCACAATAATAATAGTAATAATAGTAATAATAATAATAATAATAAAGAAATAAAGTGCCAAAAATATGCTCAAAAAAAAAAAAATTGATTCTGCATCACCACTTTTCAAAATCGGGTGTTTTCTTACTACGTCAAAAGGTAGGTGCTAGTGCAGTTACCTATTTGGTCGGGAACAGTGTTGAAATCATAAATTCAAAAGAATAAATCAAAATCCCTAATAAAATCTATTAAAATTTATCAAAATGTTATATAATTATTACATGGACAGTGTTATTATTATTAGTTGCCACCATACAATCTTTTCATTAGTAATTATTCTCAACATTCTTTCCAAATCCATTGTTAATATCCCACTACCATCCATAACCTTCCTTGTAAACATTATCTTGAGGTGCATTCTTAGGTGTTAAATTTCCAACATTTACGATGGGTGTTTTCATCCTCCATGAGCTTGAAGTAGAAAAATTTTTAGAATCCTATCCCATATGCAGGAAGTAATTAAGAAAGGTACCATGGTTTTTTTTTTTTTAAATTTTGAAGGGAATTATGTTAATGTTATCTAGGCATTTCCAAGACTATTTGAGAGGGTGGAAGATGAGATAGGTGATACCAGTTTTAAAATATACGAGATATTTTTGCCAAAAGAAAAAAGACTTCCAAGAACTAGATAAAACTGGGTCAAATGCCAGAAGCTCAAAGATGAATCATGGATATCTCTATTTAAAAAAATAAACATGAACATTAGAGGATGTAAGAAACTTATCCTTGTATCAACATTTAGAAGGAAATGGATAAATTTGTTGTTTATTCTTCAAAAGTTGATTAGCTGTGAAGGCATGTATGGAATCATTTTCTTCTATCACAATCAAATTTTGATGCATTTTCTGAGAGGAAAGGAGATAAATTTTCTTTATTATTTTCTCAACATTCTTAGAAATATGGCCTTATCGATAGGGATTCCAAAAATATTGATAAAGTCTTTAACCATTTTGGGCTTCTCAAAATCCTTGTTGAGGTAGAATTGAAATCAAGAAATGATAACTGGAAATTTTTTTAGTCATAAATGATTTCATTAAGTTGTCACAATAAGAGGATACTAGTCCAAAATTAATGGAAAAGAGTTAGGGTTTCATCAAACCCTATCCCTCACAAAGAAGATAGAAAAGAAGAAGAAACACGACTATAGGAGGCAGAAGATATTAGACCCATAAAGGTAGTTGAAATTCTAACGCGAGAGGATCCACTAATATATGAAAATGAAGAAATGTGTGAAGCAGAAGAAACCCTAAGTTCAATGTCACTTGAAAAAGGAGAATTATCGAAAATAAAATATAAAAGGAAGAAGAATGAAAAGGAAAATGAAGGTCAAACGAAAATTGTGCCAAAAATAAGAGCGAGAAAAGGAATTAGAAAGAATCCAAAGGAGAAGAAGTAGAGTATAACTGTTATATCTTAACCTAAGAAAAAGAGCATTATAGGAAGAATTCTCACGAGAAAAAGGAACTAGAAGACACAAAAAAAATGTAGGAGAATCACGAGAAGCATGAAAAAAATGAATAACACTATTTTTATTCAAAAATTGTAAGATTGCAGAGCTCAAAGAATCAGACAATCACTTTTATAAATTGAAAGGAAAAGATCAAACGTTAATAAAATTTAACAGCAAGTCTATGATTATTTTGTACTTTCGAGAAAAAGGCCCTCAAAGAAAATTTAAAGGAACCTTCTCCTATTTTTTAACTTACTTCCAATAATGATATTTCAGTACATACTATTCACAATACCACACATAATGATGATGTTCCTTTATCGATGGAGTAGGATATTATTAGATAAGTAAAAGAGGAAATAGTTGAATTAGAATTCCTAGAAAAACATGTGAAAAGGGAAAATCAAATGCTCAAGGAACATAATCATAAGATGATTAAGTGAGTGTATTATTGGTATTGGAAAAACTCAAACCTTGAGAAAATCAACAAGGCACTTCAACATAAAATAAAGGCGTTAAAAGAAAATATGTTAATGAGGAAGCCCCAGTGGTATGTTACGATGAAGAAGAAATAGGAAAAAGCAACTTGGATATGTTGATCCAAGCGTTTGAAACTATCCCCTAAGTTACAATATTGTCAAAATTTTGGAAACTATCCCAACATGCATGTGCACATGCAACACCCTAAGTGGTGTGGCGGAATGGTGGGACTTTTTTTTGGCAACTTGTTACTTTAGTTGTTCTTTTTTTTTATATCTTTCATAAAAACCCTCATAACCTACTTTTTCTTTTTTCCATTATCCTACTATCTTTCCATCAGTAATAGTCCATCTGAGCTACAAAATGCATAAATAGATAAATAGGTAAAATTACATTATCGTTCTAGATCTATATGTTTTACTTTATAAATTTGGGTAAATCTGCAAAGGTTGTGGAAAATGATATATTATGTAGCTCTGATAACATTCTGTAGGTACATCTAAAATTCAAATGGTTTCCAAAGTGAACAGTTTAGCTCAAGCACATAGGCATGTGTCAAATAGCTTCAGCATGGTGTTCTATCTGTTTGCTGCAAGGAACAGGTAATCAGTTGACCATAATAGATTGGTCAACATTCAGTCAACCATCGCATGGCATATGGAATAGAGGAAGAATGTATCAAGACTGTTATTTCGCAGCAAATCAACATAAAGCGAGTATGAATAATCATCTTCAAAGCTAAAGATCAACAAAGCATATGATGATGTTTCCTATAAATATTCATATGATTTGCGGAATCATCAACTAATTATAAGAATTAGATCTTCAAATGAAATTGGACACTTAGTCATCATATATCTATTCGTATTTATAGCAGTGGCTCTCTCATTTAGTTAAGAGAAGAGTATCATCTTTTGTACTTTTTTTGAGTGCAGAAAAATACTATGATGCGTGTACCATTTTAATTCAAATATTGTCTCGATAAGAAAATATCATCTATGATCGTAAAGCTTCCTAAGCATTTTCTTTGATCTCGTGCACAAATAGGAGGGCCCCTTATGGGATACGGGACTATAGTATAATCTTTTCACTTTACCTTGTCGTTAAATTTTTTTGCATGCTCTATTTTTTTTCATAGTTATCTCTCACTTTCTCTTAGTGTGTTATTTTATTTTGCAGGTTTTTCAAGCATTTGAATTAAATTCAGAAACCCAAAAACATCTACCAGTCATTCATATATTCAGTTTTTATTCTCACATTCATTTTTAGTCTCACATTCATAAGCATATTTACACAACATTCATAAGCACATTTACACGTCATTTCATAAGCACGTTTACATAACATTAATAGGAATATCACAGTTTTAATTTATGAACAAATTCCAAATCTAATGCACACGCTTTTGAGGATTTTCGATTCAAGTTTCATAGTTTCTCTTTTAAGATTATTCTACAGCTTCAAAAATCGTTTTCCTTCACTTTTATAGATAGTTGTATTTCTTTCATAGATAAATGTAGTACTTCATAGATAGTTGATAAAATAGTCTTTACTTTTCATAGATTAGAATTTAGATGTTCTCTTAGAATAATTTGTTGCTTTATTAATATAGATTGTTTTTTTATTTATTTATTTTCATTAGATTCGATATATTATCTCAATTAGTATAAGAAGTCAGATTAAGAGTCCATTTCTTTTATAGAATATTTGGCTTTACTTCAACAAGATGTAAATTTAGATAGTTGTTTTTACTTTCGTTTTTTTGTTGTAATTGTCATTTTATCACCTTGATTGGAAACAAATTTGTGTTCTATATCTAGATTTGATCTCATCAATAGAATTCTATTGCATCTTTAGACTTAGACCTAATTTATTTCTAGGCTAAGGCTTTAGTTTTTAATAGATTAGAATTTTTTTTTTTTTAAGAATTTGAAAGATGATTCCATACACATATAATTTAGTGTAATTCATAAGTCTATAAGGTTTAATTGAAAGTTAAATGTAGTTAATATAACATAATTAAATTACCCATCAAAAATTCTCTTCCAAATCAGTGGTATTTTGATCTTGGGCTTTATTAGTGAGCCTGTAGATTCCCTTGGTGGAAAAGGAGTAGAGATAGAGTAGCAAATTTTACAAGTGCTAGTTGGGTATGTTCCCTCTTTTACTATGTTATCATACAAATTAAGGGCTTCTATTGTACATCCATGTGTTTTGAATATATGTCCAAAACAAATATCAACGACCCTTCCATTTTCTTTGGTACCATCAATATTCTCTCCCTAGAATTAGAATTAGGAAATGTTGATAAGATAGCAAAAGTAGCAGATTGTTTTGTGTAAAGGCACCTTAGAATAATCATTGATGTGCATCAATAGATCCATAACATTCCGTTTAGATTTATTCACTAACAAATATTTCATTTTGAGCATCCAAAATTGAAAACTGTATCGATTGAATTTCTCAATCTCTATGTTGGAACCTATTAACATTTCCTTTTCATCATAAGAATCATTTTTGAATATTTCCGACAATAAGAGAGTCTACCACAAGCTTGACCCAAACCCCTTAGCAATAATCATGTCTTCTTAAATCCAAAACTGCACTTATGCGAAACATAGATTTTAATGCTATAAAATTAATCGTTGCGAGTAGATTCTTAATGAAAGAGAGACGATGCAATCAGAAAAACACACATAAACAAAAAGGTTTTATCATTGAAACCAAAAACTAGGAAAACCACCAACATTCTCCAATATGTCTTATTCTATATAATATTATAATACAATAAGTATCTTGTAGCATCCATGTATCTCCAAATAATTTACCCCAAATTAGAATACAACTTTAGCTCCTTAACCAAAACTAGAAAAGCATGGGAAAAACCATCATGGAATACAATAATACTTTTAGCAAAAAATGTGTGCCAGTAACTTCTAAAAATGCATGCCAAATAACTACCCAATTTTTTTGTTTGGGGGGAATTTCCCCTAAACCCCTACATAATGACCTTCCATCCCCCATGAACCCCTTGAATAGGGGGGACTACAAACCCCCCACTATCCATCACACATTTTACAATAAATGGAATACTCATGCAAATAATATAACACATACCCAACAAAGGAAAAATGATTTTGTATCATAAGTGAGGCCAGACCCCTTACCTCGGGATCTAAGTCATGTTTTGATCTAGGTGGTTATTGGTGGCCGCCGACCTATTCCATCTGGACCCGCAAAATTGGTTATTTCAGTTTTTCACTTTTAGCACAACTTACTATTTTCAGTATGTTTTCAGGTTCTGAACTTCCCGAGCCGTTTTGGGGCCCTATGATCCAGGTGGATATTGGTGGCCACCCACCTATTTAGTTTGAACCCCCACCATTACTTCTTTCGATTTTTCAGTTTCAGCACAACTTACTATTTTTAGTAGTTTTTTGGGTCCTCAACTTCCAGAGCCATTTTGAGGGCCTAAACAATGTTTTTTTGGGAAAACTGGGAGCAACATGGGATTTTCCATGGACCAATTTTTATCACATAAAATTTTTTACTCCTTGGATAGATCTTTCTAATAAGGTATGGTGTGTGTCAAACACATATCGTATGCCAAAGTTACATCACCAGGAAGTTGAAACAACAATTTACCCAAACGGGGCCCATATTTTTGGAGCTTCACCTCCTAGGGTTAGGTTTTTAGATGTTTCGGGTTTTCCATTGTTTCTCAATAATAAATAGGCCCTCGAGCCTCATTAAAACACAGTTCAAAGGCCTATAGCCATGACATATCTTCTTAGAGATAAGCTACGAACGACCTCAGTAGTTTATTTCGACTATGTCTATAAGCAAATTTCAGGTATTTGATATTAATGAAATGAAGTGTTATTTCCTCTGCATCTTTTTATTTATGGTTGTATGAGTATTTTTTTGCATTCTTGCATAGATCAGGATCAGTGGTATTAGAGTGGTCTTCTCTTTCTCTATTTTTATTTGCATGTCCCCAATAGGGTCAGGGTATAACGAGTTAGTGCTCGATCTAGTTGAACCCCTGCAAGGTGAGCCTCGCAAACCTCGATGACCTCCCATGGCAGAAGAAAATAAAGATGAGGGAGCTAGATATCTTATCAAAATGTTGCTCGAGGAGGACCTCGAGAAACAAAAGGACGCGATGATTGATAACTTTTCTCACATCCTTCAACGACTACCCACCTATGACACATCTGCATCCCACAACCACTCTGGAGGCATCACTCCCTTCAGGGTACAAGTAAACTTTGACATTCATGTATTTGAAGGCTAGATAGACGCAGAAACCGTAGATATATGGTTGAATTTTCTAGAAGGGTATTTCTTGGTCCATGATTTCTCTGACCAAGAAAATATTATTTTTTCACTCCTGAAAGCCACCCCCTATGTCAAAGACTAGTGGGAAACCTACTGTGAGCAAAAGGATGAAGAGGAACCCTCTCTGTTCTCAACCACACCCACTTAAAATAAGTTCCAAGATGGCATCAAGGAACAATATTACCCTGTGGCGAGCTATGAGGACAAGTACATCCAATGGACCACGCTGCAGCAGCAAAGGGATCAAGATGTGCACGAACTGACGAATTTGTTCCATACCCTGTGTACAATGTTGGGAATTAAAGATTCAAAGAGACATTTTGTGCTCAAGTACCGCAACTATCTACATGGACACATTCAGGTGGAAACGGAGTTCCTCACCATTACCTTGCTAGGCACGACATATTGTTATGCCTCCAAGATCGAGAAAAAATTTAAGCTGAAGAAGAAATACTTTGGATCCGCGAATCAGAAGCCAGGGAAAGGTGCCCCTGAATAGCAGAACAAGGGGAAAAGCCGAAGTGGGGCGACTCATAACAACACCAAAAATCCAAATAAGGACACAGGGAAGTGGTGTGAATTTCATAACAGCGCCACTCACAGCACAAACGAATGTTGGGCCAAACAGTCATTGGTGGCCGAACTAAAGGCACCTAAATCATATGCATGTTCTGATCCTAAGTTAGAGCTAGAGAAGGGAAATGAAAAAGGCAAGCAGATCATTGATGTGGACCCCAGTACCATTTTTTCCACCACCAATCTCCAGAGGGAGGATCGCTAGGATCTAGAGGAAGGGGAGTGCCTCTTCCATTCACAGACGTGGGTAAAGGGTTATCCACTGCATTTTCTTGTCGATAGGAAAAGCCAAAAGAACCTCATTTCAGCAAAGGTCATGAAGCAGCTCGGCCTGCCGACCATAGAATATCCACAGTTGTATACTATTAGGTGGATTCACAAAGGAAGATACCTCTGCATCCACCAGCAGTGCGCCTTCCGTACAACATCAAGCCATTCAAAGATGAGGTACTGTGTGATGTTGCTCCTCTTGATGTGTCTGATGTATTATTGGGCCAACCATAATTATGGAGGCGACATGTTGTGTATGGGTCTAGGCCTCATTTTTTTTCTTATTACCTACGGAAATAAATTTTACACGATACGAGAGGTAGTACCGCCTCTTGCCATCTCTTTGAATGCTGCAAAAAAACGTAGTAAGATTGTTTCCCAAACCATGAAATTTATTTTCATTACCATTTTCCCACAAGAAAAGAAGATGATTATGGCTGGAACCTCGAAACGGGGCTCCCTTGCATGGTAGCAACAGATGGATAAAGGCATGGAGGCATAAGAGGACATTTTCTCCTCAACTATAGAGATTCCCTACACTATCAAGTCAATCACTCCATTGATCTAACCCCATGAATACCGCCACCTGATATTTTCATACCTCATGCGACAACACAGAAAAAATCCACACATGTACTCTCTGAGGCTGATAAAGAAACCAAATTTATTGAACGCATCCAGCATGTCTTCCTGTGGGTCCATGACATCTCCGACAAATCCAATATCGAGTTCAACATAATTTGCCTCATCTCATGGAGGATCTCAATGAAATGGGGACTATTGCTTCCTAAGGAGGGATGAATGATCTAGGTGGATATTGGTGTCTACACACCTATTCCATTTGGACCCACACCATTGGTTCCTTGACTTTTTCACTTTCAACACATCTTACTATTTTCAGCAGGTTTTTGGTTACTAGAATTCCGGAGCCATTTTGGGGCCCTAATTATCTAAGTGGATATTGGTGGCCACCCACCTATTACATTTGAACCCCCACAATTAGTTCTTTCAGTTTTTCAGTTTCGGCATAACTTACTATTTTTAGTAGTTTTCGGGTCCTAAACTCCCAGAGTCGTTTTGAGGCCCTAAAAAACGTTTTTTTTGGAAATTCGGGAGAAAAATGGGTCCGTCTATAGAACAATTTTTCTCACATGAAACTTTACATTCCTTGGATATATATTTCTAACGAGGTATGGTGCATGTCGGATGGCGATCGTATGCCAAAGTTACGTCCCGGGGAAGTTGAAACACCAAGTTACCCAAATGGAGCCCTTAGTTTTTGCGCTTCATCTCCTAGGGTTAGGTTTTTGGATGTTTTAGGTTTTCAATTATTACTCAATAATAAATAGGCCCGCAAGCCTCATTGAACACGGTTCAGACGCGTGTAGCCACCACATCTCTTCTTAGAGATAAGCTATTAGTGCCCTAGCTAGTTTATTTCGACTTTGTCTCTAAGAAAATTCCAATTCTTTGATATTAATGAAATGAAGTGTTATTTACATTGCATCTTTGTATTTATGGTTATATGTGTAATCTATTATGTTCCTGCATAAATTCGGATCATGCTTCACAATTCTTTGAATGAATCTCTTTCTCCGAATTATCTGGGAATGAAATGGTAAACCCATAAGATATATAAGGCGGAAACCCATGGAGACAATATGATATTTTGATTTCATAGAAGTGGAGATGTGGAATCCATGAAATACCAATTTTAGGATGGTTGGATTTTTGAGATATATAACATAGAAAGTGGGGAATTTATAGTTATTTTTGCAAGAATGACTATGAGTGAAATGTAATTTTAATAACATATATTATTTTCTTGTATGTGTAGAAAGATTTATTATTACATTAATAAGTGATTTGTAACTCAAGGTATTGGGGAGATCAATAATTTCTTTCCATGCGTAATATACTAATAACCAGAAAATAATTTTATGAGGACAATGTGGGTCATTAGAGTTGACATTTAATGTATGTCTATGTGGTACCTAGATCTATCAGTGCCAAAAGCGAAAAAAATATGTAGACATGTAAAAATTTCTTGAATTTTTTCAATATAAAAGAGGTTTACACCTCAAAAAATTTGATTCCTCTTTGCCTTCATACATCCATCTAGTTAACATGTATCTATGCAATTACTTATTATATTTCAAATGATTAATTTAATATAAACATGCACTTATACATGATGGTATCATATAAAATTGACATAACCAATGGCTAGAATAACTTTGGATCCATTTAACATCAAATATATCAAATATTGAGAGATATCAAAGCTCTCACACTAAATATTTTCTATATATTGCACATTTTAAACAATATTTACATTTTAGAATTTTAATAATTTTTATACTTGTTAGATTCATTAATAAATGAAATACAAACTAATATTAAAAAACCATCAATCATTTAAAATGTCGCTTTTATAAAAAAAAATTAGACAAGGGTACTAGCAACCTCTTCTAATATATGCAATGACCCAAAATTCAAATATATCATAAACTCATAGTTCAACCTAGGACCGAGACATATGGATACCACCATAATCTGGAGTCAAGATCCCAGTCTCTAATGAAATACCTATCCTTTGAGCCTTAGTATGATAGGCCATGTCACCAGATACTTGAATCTGGATGGATGGGATGGAAAATCACCATACCAACCACTCGAGATAAGACCCATTTTTAATATCCATTTTAAAATAAAAAACTGAAATAATAGGGCAATTAATGTATCTCAGTTTAGGTACATTGTTCAAATTCCTTGTGCATAGACCCTTATGGAATCCTTTGGGGAAGATCATTACACCTAAAAATTACTTGTTAATAAAGTAATAAAACACTTGTTGATTGTCACTTTTCTATCAATATTTTTAATGAAAAATAAATAAAATGTTAAAAAAACTTTAAAATTAAAAAAAATATTAAAAAAACATAATTGCAACATTTTTTTGTTTGGTAAATAGATAGCTATATATTGCATTATCAAAATAATATGTACATCAGATGTACATGCCCAGAAAGGGAAAAAACCAATTTGGTTACAACGTCATTTTGCATCACAACCCATTGCCATAAAGATATCTAACAAAGAGAAACACATCAAGAAATACGCATAAGCACTATCACCAGTCAATTCCTTCTAGAATTATGGTATACAAATTGAAACAACCCAAGTCACCAACAAACATAGATGGCATAAGAAAGCATAAAACATTTTTATAACCCAATCAAGACAAAAGGTGAGCCAAATACTACTTGAGGACGTCACCATAAAAGTTCCATAAATAAAATGACACAATGTGTATCCATAAAGGCAAAAAACATTTGAAAGATAAGCTTAATATCAGTACACTCCATTAAGAGTTCATCCATCCACACAACCTAAAAATAGCTACATAATGAATTAAAAATGGGATTAAATCCACCATATCCATCAACATAGAAAATAATTTTTTCACGAGAACCAAAATATATATTAAAAACAATAAAAAAATAGTCTTTTCGAAAAAATAAATGTAAAGGTACATTCCATCACTTGTCTTCCCCATACGATTCATTGCCTGAAGAGATCAAGTCTAGGATATGAAAGCTATTTGCAGGGGGGGCAGTGAGGTCTCTTGACCCAGATTCACTAACCAAGGAAGTGTCCACTTGTGCCAGACAAGAATCAACGTTGTTAAAACATAACCATATATTACAAACCATTCTTTTAATATCCTCCATAGATGACAAAATATTATAAGTTTTTGCATGTCAATCCTTGAATAGGAGACAGAGAAACATTGTAGTTTGTTGATTCAATGTAAATGAACTTAAGAAATTCAACCTCATTTTCTGAAAATAACTAAGATTTGGAAGACATATTGCCTTCACAACAACTAATTCAAAATTCGAACCATAAGGATAGTTTTTGACCTCCACCCTTTCCAAATCGAGATTCTCCCTATGAACCTTGAAAGGTATTGAATGAAAGGAAGTGGCCACTGATTCATACGAAAAGGGATGCAACCTTTTTTCCCCACATAACCTCCACCACATCATCGACTAGACATCCACTCCCTTGGAGCCATAAGCACTACTATAGAGAGGTGATGAGGACAACTAGTAGAAATACCATGACCTATACAAGATATTGAAGGAAAGAGAGGAGTACCCTAAAATCGTAACATATATAATATAAGTTCATCCATGTAAAACCTTTCCACAAAGCCTAGACGCAGATTTTATCAACATTACTATAGATCAAATTCATAACCCAAGAAACCCACTGTGAATACTCATCAAAAGTAGAAACCAAGTTCAAGAATCCAAGGCCCCAAGACAAATGGTTAGACCCTTGTATTGTCTCAAAGAAAAAAAAAAAATTAACACTATCAAAATTTAATTGATTTGAACATTGACCGTGAAAGAACCAAGAACTAATAGCCCACCTACTCTAAATTAACCACCACAAAAGAATAGAAGTCATGCACAAAGTGCTATAATACCCAAATTTCCAAAATACCTTCCCCAAGAACAGGATATCGAGGTGATAATAAAAGAGCCACAAATTGGAACTCACATAGAGAAAAATCCATGGAAGAGAAGCAAAAAAGAAACACCACACCCAAACTCAAAGAATCTACTCCTGAGCCATAACAAAGATAAGTATTATGCATAATTGCAGAAAGTAAAATCAAGAAAAGAACCACCAAATCAGACACAGGGAAGAACCATAGATAGAGGACGAGGTAAATATTTCACCTCGACACAATATATGCCTCAGCCAATGACCACACATCATCTTGAACCGACATTTAAACCATATCAAATCACACATACTAACGAAAATGAATTAACTTCGTTCGTTCACCACCACTTGTGCTTAAGACAAGTGTTATGTTGACTCCCTTCCCCAATACTCTGTAATATCCATTTATACACCCTCATTCATGAAAGGATTCTTTGATTCTATCAAGGTGTGAAAATCCTTCATGTAAGCTTCCCATGATGTTAAGGGCTACTATGCATCCAAATCCAAATCTTTATAACAAAATTCCACATTGGCTAGATAATTAGCAACTTAGTTACTTGACCTTCGAGTCTGTTGAACACAAACATATTCTAGATTATCCAACATAATAACTATATTATCTTCAATCCCCTCTAATATCAAACTTTTGATTATATTTTGGGAGGAATAACCATTTAAAAGTTTTTGAACACATTTTAGTGCAATGAGTGAATTTTCATCAATCTATAACAGTTTAAAACTCTCCTGAATATAAATTTGAATGAAATTTTCCAAATACATGAACTTAGCCATATTATTGCTTCCAATCCAATATTTCATCACATTTTCTCTAAAAGGAGAAGAGTTCTCATCACCAAGAATCCCTAAAAAACTTACTAATCATGGATTTCCTTATGTTATCCCATCAAGGTTTAGTTTAATAAAATTACATGGAGGAGAAGTGTAATAATCATTTGGAGAAATGTTTGGGATGAAATATGGATTATCTACATGGGTGATCATCGTCAGATCCATTAAAATTCTTCAAAGTATCTACTTCAACAGCCTCAGTCGTCCAATCTTTGGAGGACCATGGAACCACTAAAAGGGATTCTTTTAAATTGGAAATAACCAATTCGTTGATTAGTCTTCCTAGTCTTTAATTTTATCGAAAAAACTGGTTATATCTCTCTGTCCATAAACTCCAAAGGATAAAACCCATGACTATATTCTAGGTTAGATTTACTATAGGATTTTTAAATTAAAAAAAAAAATCATTGCTCCAAAAAATTATATAGACTTTCCATTTATTATATATTGATACTAAATATGCAATAAATAGTAGACAATACCTCCAATACAAATACACAAGCAAGGAAGAGGTGATACAACATCTCTTCATCTAATCCATAAAGAAAGCAAAAATATGGCCATTCATAACCATTACATCTAATATGATCCCAAATTAAAAGTCTACACCTTGCAATTAACCACAGATAAATGGTGATTTTTTCCAATATACACTAGACCAAATATTAGCCCAAATGACATCCTTTTCTACGGTCAAATGCTTGGAAATAATAAAGTATAATTCTTTCAAGGTGAAAGAACTAATTGGAAGTATGCCCCATCTCAGAATCATTAGATAAATTTTGAGGTAAAAAATGGGTCTCAAAACTAAATTGTACAACCAAAATAATATTTATAAGAACCAATAATATTCAATATGATGATGTCAACCATGAGGGGTGATTCACCATATTTGGAGTAAAAATGTAAAAAAATTAGAAAAAATAAATATAAATAAAAAGACTACTTTTTTCAACTCGTATTTTCAACATATCTCCTGATGCTTTTACTAAAATTTTGAGCAGGAGTACTCATTGGATGTAGAATTCAGTATCTCATCTAAGGAGTACCCATTTTTCATTATTTTGATGGACCTTGCTACATGAAAAATGATAAATACATGAAAAACATGATTGCAATCGCATTTTTTCCATGTATTTGTCATTTTACATGTAGCAGGGTACATTGAAGGTATGTAACATGGGTACTCCTTGGATGATGAATTGAATTCTACATTCAATGAGCGATCTTGCTTAAAATTTGAGTAAAATTGTAGGGATACAATTTGATAATACAAGTTGAAAAATAAGTTTTTTCTTATTTCCCTCTAAAATTTGATGATATAATCTAATCATATTTTATTATTTCCACTATTGTTTTATAATATTTCTTAGGAGGTGCATTTTAGACCTCAAAAATTCTCTTATGATCACAATTTTGAGACCATCTAATTTTACGATCCCCCATTTATTAGGGGAGATTTTCCCATGGTAAATCTGGCAATGAAGTTTCCCAATCCTCCTTACCCTTCCAATGTTTCTAGAATGTGGAATCTGCCATTGGATTTCAATAATCACAAACCATTTCTACACCCAAATTGTTAAAAATAATTATAGGTTTTGAAAAGTGTATATGTCACTTAAATAGGGAAATTTTTTCCAAGCGTCATCCCAAAACAATGTCAAACCACTTGATCTAATTTCCCCAAAATCATGTTTTCTCACGACTTCTCTACTTTCATGTGCCCAGGTCCATAGGATGGAACCAAAAATGACCAAATTGTGGCATAATATATCCTCTTGGGTCTGTAAAGGAGTGTATTTCCTCAACCAAATTCTCTTCCAAAGTTTATTTCCACCCATGACCCATCGCCACCATAACTTCGCACCAAACACTGCACTCATATTTTCTAGATCACGTAAACCAAAACACCTCGACAAATTTGGTTTGACCAACATCTCCCAAGCCACTAAGGACCACCTCTTAGCCTTATTAGAATCCCTCTGAAGTAAATCAGCCATATAGATATGAGTTTACAACAAATAGCCTTTGAAATTGACATGGTAGACATTTGATAATTTGGCATCGCCCGCAAAGACATTTTTTTAAAATCAAATGACCAACCAAATTCAATGCACATAAATTCCAATTATTAACCTAGGTGGTAAGTTTTTGCAACAATTCCTGCCAACATGTAATACACTGCTTTTTCAATGCTAATGCTACCCATAAATATTTAGAGGGGAGTTGAGCTCTTCTAAACTCCAAAACCTACACTAAATGACATTGAATTGAATATTTACAATGAAATAAGAATATTCTTGTATTTTCCTTATTGATGAGGGTTCTAGAGTCAACCAAGAAATTCTAACAAATAGGGAATACATTTAACTTATTTGACGGTAAGAGGGCCAAATAAACAAATATCATTAACAAGTTTTTGGTGTGTAACTCGATTTGCCCCAAAATTTTGCAAGCGCTTAATTTGACCCTCTAAATAGGAGTTTGAAAAGAAATAAACGAGCCCTTCCATGCCCAAGATAAACAAGGAGGAGGACAAGTTTAACATCCCTAGAACCATGCAATTACACGTGGAACTAAAAAAAATATTATTAATGTATTATATGTTTAATCGTTCAAGAATTTGTTGGAAAAATAAATTCCTATACTCTTTCAGTCATGTTTCCTTGCTCATGTCTTTTCTTGAATGGGTCCCATTTTTCTAGAAGAACGTCATCTTAAAAATGCCAAAAGTTACATCATCTTGGAGGCTAGATTTTCACTTCTTTGAAAAAATAGAATATTTGAAGAGGGCATCCTAATAAATGAACCTACCTCTCATCATATTTGTTGTTTTGTATCTCTATCAGTTAGAAATGTGGTGATAGATACATCAATGGTGGCGGGATGGGATATGCCTCTTGTGTTACATAGAAAAGAATATATGATACACTATGTAGTTGGTCAATTAGAAACCATATTGTGTATCATTAATTTTTGGATACCCTGTGGAGGGTGTCCTACGACATGCTAAAAAAAGTTTTAAACTAATCATAAGATGACAATTACAATCAGTGAAGGCTTGAGCTTAATTTACATGACACAATTGGTTCACTTTGTTCAAGAGAGAAAGTGCAAAGGAATTTGAAAAACAACCACTGGCATAGAACTCAATATCGAGGGGGATGCAAAGGGAATAAAGGGTATATTCTTCAAGCAAAATATAGGTGATATATTCATTGAATTCTTGAAAATATTTCATGGATATATTAATTGTGTTAATTGCTCGGTTTTGTGCATAAAAGTTAAGTTAACCATGTTATTGATTTAAAAATGCTTGCCTAGTTCTTATGCATAAAAATATTGATTAACTTGGATATATTATTGAAAAAGAATGCATGTGAACCTTTCACATAAAAATATAAATAAGCTATGTTCTTCTCTTGAAATTAATGCATCTGAACCAGGCACATAAAATATAGAAATACATGTCATATCTTGAAACAATATATGTTTTTGTAAACAAAAAGAGTAGCTAATATGTATTTGTATGTAAAAATAATAGCTAGTATGTTAATTGTTTTGTAAAATATTATGTGTTCATATGCAGAAGAATAATAACTATGGTGTCGAATTCCTTGAAGAGGAATATGTTTTTTTATTTTTGATAGACTTGTTGAGGAAGAAATAGGTATTGCGTACATAAAAGAATAGTTAATTGTGATAGACTTTCTTGAAAATTAATATGCATTTGCATGCACAAAATAAAAAATACATTGTGTTATATCTCTTGAAATATTACTTATAAATTTTGCTACATGAAATAATACGAGTCAAAGTTATTCCTTGAAAGCTTTCATATGAATTTGGCATTAAGTTGAAAGAATCAAGGTTGTTTCTTAAAAGTTTTATATGAATCTTCTCCATACAAGGATAAGAACTCATGATAGTTTTCTTAAAAATGAATATGTGCTTGTATACAAAAGAAAAGTAGCTATTATGTTAGATTTATTTTGGAAAGTAACATGTATTTGTATGTATGAATAATAGCTATTGTGTTAGTTTTCTTTTTAAAATGATTATGTAGTTTCATGCATGAATAATATATATTATCTTAGATTTCTTTTGGAAAAGGACATGTATTTGCATACATCAATCATAGCTATTTTCATTAGGGTAGTTTTGAGGTCTAAAATGGGCCTCCTAAGGAAATTAAAAATATTAGTGGTAATAATAAAATAAGATCTGATTACATCATCAAATTTTAGAGGGAAAAAATAAAAAACTATTTTTTAAACTCGTATTCTCAACTTCTTTCCCAAAGTATTTACTCAAAGTTTGAGCGGGAGTACTCATTGGATGGAAAATTTAATTCTTCATCCAACGAGTACCCATGTTGCATACTTTCAATGAATCCTATAGCACGAAAAATGAGAAATGCATGAAAAATGTTATTGCAATCACATGTTTTCATGCATTTCTTATTTTTCGTGTAGAAAAGTTCATCGAAAGTATGCAACGTAGGTAATCCTTAGATGAGGAATTAAATTTTGCATCCAATGATTAATCTCGCTCGAACCTTGAGTAAAACCTTTCAGATATAATTTGAAAAATTAGTTTTATTATTTTATTGTTTTTTAATCTTTTTACCTTTTTCCCTAAAAATGGTGAATCATCCCCCATGGTTGACATCATCATCTTGACTCATATTGGTTCTTATAAAGTGTATTTTGGTTGTACATTTTTCTTAGGAGGCCTATTTTAGACCTCAAAATTTCCTTAATGGTTAGCTTTCCTTTGGAAAAGGATTTGTTGTTGCATGCATGAATAATAGATATTGTGCTATTTTTCTTTTGGGAAAAAAAAATCTTTTGGAAAAGAATATGTATTTGCATGCACAAAGATAGAAACGATTGTGTTAAGTTCTATATGGGTATTTTTCATGGTATATTATTTTGGAAAAGGTGTTCTTGTGCAAATAACATAATAGAAGTGGTGGTTTTTATCTTATGAAAATACTTCCCTGTTCTTGTGTGAAGATATAGATAGTGATTCTTTGAAATATTTCTATGATAATCATGGTGATTCTTTAAAATATTATAATTTTCTTGTGATTATGGATAGATAGGTATGCCTTGGTAATCTTGTGCAATTTACTTTATGCATGTGATAATTAGATGGATAGACATGTTTCATATCCATATTTATGGGTTTTTAGTTAATGCATGTGTGGTGTCAATAAATCAGGCATGTCTTGATTCTTTATATGCATTTTATTTATGCTCGTAAAATGATATTTGAAGCATAACTAGAAATATTTATTATTTGGATGTTAGAGTTTGTTGGCAGTAGTAATTATAGGAACATATTGTAAATCATGTGAAGGACAAATTATATTTAACATTATGGAATACAATGAACTAGCTGTCCATGTAGATTGAGGGATTGTGAAAAGCATGATAATATACTACAGAGAACAATAAGGAACAAGACACAATATTTTATGAATTGTGGGGTAAATGATATCATGATTAATGTAATATCTTTTAGCTAGCTATGTTGAATTTAAGATGATATTTATTTGTAATATTTTTAAAAATAATCCATGGGGGCTTCACTCAATGAACCTCTGACACGTCATGTTTTTTCATGGCATACTAAACAATACCCTTAATTTGAATAAACATTAGAAGATACCTCTAAAAAACACATTATTTAACCCCCTACTAATATGAACCCAATATATCTTACCAATTTATAAAACCCCTAATTTCACTAGATATTGTATGTATCCATTTTTTTCATTAACTTTGAGCTCCATTTTTTATACCTGTCAATAATAGAATCATTTACCCCCTATTATCTGATCAATATATTATTTCATTTTTTCCTCAATATATATCCGCTAATATGAACACACATGGTATGGTGTTTCTCCCCCATTGAATCCCTAGTGAAATGATCAAGGGATGGAATCCCTTATAACCATTGAGTGAAGGGTGAACACCCTCATGAAACATTTAATAAAATTAAACATTTGCTATTTTTTCCCTATAGGATTTCCAAGGTATATCACGTCCAATGATGTTGTTGGCATTAATGTCAACAAGTTCATGGTGATTATTGTCATGTGTGTTGGATGTTGAATTTGTGTCATATTTGTTGGAATTGATGTATTGACAATGACATGGATGTGTTGGCATTATTTTCAACTCTTGAGGTCACACACTTATGTCAATCTCATCATGATGTATATTGATGGACAATGGTGTGTCTCAGTATGTGTTGGCATGTGATTACATTAATGGAGCTTGATTATATAATTATGGTTATGAGAGTTTGAATGTGCTTTTATGGACATGTCATGATGGTTTTTGTATGTTGTTACAGCTAGAAGAGGTTGCTATAGGTTGATGATCACATCTACATGTGATAGAGATGGTTATGGCATGCTAGTTGAGCTGCCAACTATTTTTCTTGGAAAGTTTTAGGCTAGTTATAGATTCAAAGTTTGTTTGAAAAATGGTGGAATCCTCAAACTAAGGGCAAGGTTGAAAGTTTGCAGTCCATTGGGCTATGGAGTCAAAGGATGGCTTTAATGGATTTCTATTCTAAACACAAGATGGTATTACAGGGCAAGATAGCTAGACAGAGAACAATCCTTAAAATTTAAAGTGGATGGGATGATCTTGAAGGGATGAAAGGCAGCTAAGAATCTTTCACCATGTTCAAAAGAGAGAAATGAGATGACTACAAACAAAGAGCAATGAAGAATTCTTTATTATAGCAATCAACAGTGTTTAAATTAGCAAAGCAGGAGCATTTAAGAATTCATGCTTATAGCTAATTTAGATTTCTATTCTAAACACAAGATGGTATTACAGGGCAAGATAGCTAGACAGAGAACAATCCTTAAAATTTAAAGTGGATGGGATGATTCTTGAAGGGATGAAAGGCAGCTAAGAATCTTTCACCATGTTCAAAAGAGAGAAATGAGATGACTACAAACAAAGAGCAATGAAGAATTCTTTATTATAGCAATCGACAGTGTTTAAATTAGCAAAGCAGGAGCATTTAAGAATTCATGCTTATAGCTAATTTAGAAGAAAACATTAAGAACAATCACATTTGAAAACAGAGTACAATTAAGCAAATTCTGTTTCAATCTTTTATGTAAATTATTCAGAAATGGATATGATGGTATTGAAAACTAATATAAAATTTCAGACAAAAGGTAGAAACACTTATTGAACTGTAGTCCAACACATGAATCCCGCAACAAGTCCAGTGCTTTCAAATCGTCATCCAGCAAGCCACAAGTAAATTTCTCCAAAAGCTTTTATTCCGAAAATCTCAATGTTACAACAGAGTAATAGAATCCACCCTCAACACTCTCTTTGAGGGTTTATTTATACACAAAATAATCTAAAACAATCTTACACTAACTTAGCCAATAATCTAGGCTGACTTAAAGCATATTTACAAACAAACAAGAGACAAATGGTCTCGTGGATAGAATAATGTATAACTGCCGATGTGCTGTTCCTTTCTTCGTGGACGTGTTGGAGGTAGTGCTTAAAATAGGGCTCTGTGTTGTCTCTTGCGTATTTCTTTGACTTGTTAGACACTCTTTCTTCTCACGGATACTCTTTAACCTTTCATCTGATACTCTTTCATCTGTTTTCCTGTTTTTATCATTTACTTGATAGTAAAAATAAATTCTCATCCTGAAAGCAACTTTTTACAAAATCTCCAACATTTCATGCCACCATTGATCATCTGGTATCATAGTTCTTCTGAGCTTTCTCAAAGTTTCATCTGCTTCAGTAAGTTTATAAAAAGTGGGATCATTTGGAAATAGATACTTTATTTCATGCTCCAGATGAAATAAATTTCTCACTTTATCATAAATACTTTTCCCAGTTGGTAATGCAGGTTCTGATGAGCTAGTAGAACCTACAGCTGCATTTTTAGCATGAGCCTTTATTCTCTTCTCATAGGTTTCCAAGTCTACTATTTGATCTTCTGTGAGCATGGGACTTGGTTACCCATTATCCAGCAAAGCTTGAAATTTTTCTCTGAAATTGTTGATGTCAACCAAAATGTCTGTACACTTTCTTTCTAAATTTTGCATGAAAGTCCTCTTGGTGAAAACTCTCTTTGCTTCCAAAACTGCACCTGTCCTGTCATCAATTCCTAACAATGCAAGCTGTTTTTTTGTTCTGGAATTCAAAAATTGAATGAGCTGCTGGGCCTGCTCAGGCCTGCCTCTTAATTCATGTCTGGTTCTATTTATTTCTTCTTGTGCTATCTTGACTAACTCATTTTGCTCAAAAATAGCTTGAATCGAGGGCCAAATATCCTTTATTAATTCAATGATGTTGCCCCAAATAATATCATTTATTTCGTTCAGAGGCTTTTCCAGTGAAATATCTTTTTGCAAAGCCTCAACCAATTTTTCCAATCTTTTTATTTCCCTGAGGTTGTCAGCAGTTGTCTTTTTAGATGTGTCATATTTTTCCTCCAATTTTGTCAATTGAAATTTTGTTTCTTGGAGTTCTGTGACCTTTAGCTGCAAACTCTCCATCTGTTTTATTAAGTCCTCAGAGTTCAAATTAGAAGTGTTCACCTGAGGTGGTTGTTCCTGCTGCCCTGTGGTTGTAGTACCTGTTGTTGAAGTCTGCTTGATTATTTCCTGTTCCTGCAATGCTTTTTCCAACTCCTTTTCTGTTTCATTTAGTCGCTCTGTCATATTCAAGAGCAACTCCATCATTTCTTCCTGTGAATTTCCTTTTATAACTTCCTGTGTCTGAGGGTGCCTAGAGGCTGGTAGTTTTAGCTGTTTTATGAGTGCAGCTATATCATCTTCTTTCTTCTTTACCAATGCCTCAATACCTTTAATGTCTTTGGGATTGTGCCCCAAACCAATGATTATCTCTTCTAGAGATTTTATTCTATTATCCTTGGCCTGTGAGGAGGCCTTCTCAATCTTCAATTGTGCAGTAGTATTATTCAAGGAATCTTGCAGCGTTAAAGCTGCCATGGCTTTGTTGGTGAGAGTAGAATAAACCATTTCCCCTGTTTGTCTATGAAGCTCTATCTGATCCAGGGGATGGATATCTTTTGCTAAAACCTCAAAATTTGATCTAATGTAATCTGTTGCTGAAGTTGGCTTTGGCACCTTTGCTTTGAAGTGGCTCATTAGCATTTTACCTTGTGAAAGATCAAATGCAGACATCAGCCTTTGCTGATTATGAGGAGCCATCTTCATATACTGATCGTATACCTTCATTTTCAATGGATCATTATTTGTTTTGATATTAATGAAGGTTCTTTTAATGTCTCCAGTATCTGTCTTTGGCGGTCTGAAAGAAGATACTTCAGTGCTTAATTGCTTTTGTATCCCTTTCTGGCTTATGTTTGTTTCACTTGTTGTGCCTGTTTGCTGACTATCTTCCCTACCATCATCAAATACTTCATCTATAATTTCTACATCTGGAGGTGGATCAGACTTGTGTTTCTTAGCTTGATAAACCTGTGGGGCTCCTTTTGAAGGTGTGGTATTTGGAGCTAGCCTCTTTTTCCCTATTTCCACATTCAGTGGAGTTTGCATTTCTGGAACTTGGATGTGTATTGCTGGTGTGGGAGAAGCCTGAGATGGTTCTGGTGCTTTGGAACTCTGTGGTTTTTCTGCCATGACCAAGGTTTCAATAACCTGGATTACAGGTTCTTTTCCTTTACCCTTGGGTTCTGCTACTACTGATGGACTGTCTTCCTGTAATTCTTGTTGTAGAGTGGCTGCTGAAGATGTGCCAATGTAGGGTACCTGCATTTGATCATACGTTTCTAGGTCAAAGTTCTTCTCAACATCTTTCATAATTTTATTCAATTTGTCAGCTCCACTTTCTTCTTCAACAAGTGTTCCTTTAACCCATTCATCTTGATTTGCATACTGTTCTAAATCAGGGATCTTGTGGTGTACATAAGGAGATGACTTATTCTTTAATCTCTTATCACAAATGAAACCAAAGGGGTCATAAGGGACCCAACGGAAAGATGTCTGGAACTTTTTCTCTAATAGAATTTCTGCTTCTCTCTCAGCCTCCCTAGAATTGCAAATGAAAGGACCTAACTGGCTTTTGATCCTTAACTGTGCTTTCTTCTTTACATTGCAAAAATGGATCACATCTGAATTATTCATCTGTCTAAAGTATTCCAAAGCAAAAATTCTCATTGGTACATATCTGGGTAACTTGAATGGATGTAGTTCACATCCATAAATCCTGATGACTGTATGGTTTTGGTACAAGTACCAATCCCCAACTTTATAACTCTTTGACAATTGCAAGGTCTTTCTAATTTCAGTACTGAGTCTGGGGGGAGAAATTCATGTTAACAGAGTTGTAGCAGGATGTACAAACTGATCAATGAATTCTGAATAGGAGTAGGGAGAATCAGAGGAAAAATGAATGATGGGGGACCAAAAAATGACAGACCTGGGATTACCCTTAGCATCAAGTTTCTGAACAGGGAAAGGGAACCTGTCTGACTGATAATATATCATGAGATGATAGATAACTGAGGAGTACTTAAATTTTTTTTCAGTATCTAGCCTTAAAAATTGATCATGGATCTTGTTGGCAATGAAGGAAGCATAATCATATTTAATCTCAGGAGGCTGCCCAGGAGTAAAGATGGACAGCAAAGCCAAAGTTATCTCATCTACATATTCACTGGTATTGAATCCTAAGACAAAGGATATTATGTTTACAACGAGCCTTCCCAATGTGTTGAAATAGTAAAAACCATAGGGGGGAGCCCCTTTTGGCTGATGCTCAGGTAACATGAAATACTGACACATGGATTTTAATGTCTCTGGGGTTAACTGTCTGGTTTTCTCAATCAATCCTTCTATGGATAATGGTGCTAATTCTTGATCTGACTCAAAGTTTAACATAGCATTTATGGCCTGGGGAGTGATGGGAAATAGAACACTTTGGTTAGGAGCTATTACAGCCCTCCGTGTGGTATCATAGTTGGCATGACAGTAATGAATGATTTCGGGGAAAATGTGGACTGAAGGAATAAGATACCTTGGGAGATTGGATTCCCACAACCCTATAAGATCTTGCCCCTTTGAGTGTTCGTCTCTGCAGCGACAGAAGCTCAAACGGGGACTTTCATCAAAATACAGGTCTTTTATTTGGAAATCTTCATCTATCAGAGGTAAATAGTCCAATTCACGATGAGGAGCATTCAATGGAGTGATATTTAGAGCTGTCGGAACCTCCATTTTGGTTCTTGTGGATTCAAAATGGAGGTTTTCGTTTTTCCTTACAGACCGGACGGGATATCCGAAAAGGAGGAAATTGGAACAATTTGCAGGTTTGGGGGGCAATTTCACAGGTTTAAAATCTTCAGGGAGGACTCAGTGATGATTTTTAACCACTTTCTAAGCGAAAAAACAAAGGAAACTGAGTTTTTCGTGCAGTCGGGGCGTAAAGGATAAATACCTGTTTTTAGACGGAAACTGGTTCTTTAACAGGTAACAGGCAATGGCGGAATTGTTCTTCAGCACAGGCGCAGCGGAATTTTGGGGCGAAATGGTCAATTACAACGGAAATTTTGAAAATCGCAGCGGGAGCAACGTTCTTCTCAGAATAATGAAAATGACTAAAAAACACGAAAAATGGCTTATTTACAAGTTAAAAAGGGTTTTTTGTTTTTTTCGAGGTGTGACGTCATGGTAGTACGGGATGACGTGTGCAGAGTCGGGCGGTAAGTGGTAAGCGGGAAGTGCCCGCACCGCTTTTGGTCGAGGGCGGTATTGATCGCGGGGGGAGCGATTCCACAGAGCATTTGCCACGTGGATGTCTGACTTTTCAAAAACCACCCATTCCCCGCTGGTTAACATGCTGGCAAGGGATGGGCAGCGGGATTAATAATGACCGTTGATCTATGAATGGGTGATCCGACGGTTGAAGGGATGGGGAACATGCGGAGGGTTCAAAGGTGGGCCCGTCGGGTTTTTAAAATGTTTTAACGCGTAATGTAATCACCCCGGGGAAATTTTAATAGGCGGAGAAGGTTGTTAATTAGTCCAGATGACTAATTAATCCCATGTGTATAATGAACAGGGTTGCGGCGGGGTTTTCTTAAGCGGAATGCCACGTGGACAGACCACGGTGGCGCAAAACTTTCGCAAAGTTTTATTGATGTTTTTGGTATTAAACACACATATTGTATGTCTAACGTTTTTTTATATATATTTTATTATATGATGAATTAATTAATATAATTATTTCACCATAGGGGCGGGATTTATGTATTATGCTATATTTTTAACCAAAGGGCTTTTATAGGCGGGTTTTAATGAATTTTAGGGAGATAAATACTTTGGTTAAAACATTATAATAAAGGGGTTTTGGGGTATATATAAAAAAGGGAGTTATATACTTAGGAAAGGGTATTTCACTAGGGAGTTAATATAGTAGAATTAAATGTTAATATGGCAAAGGACAAGGAAAATCAAAACATCTTTGTACATCTAAGAAAGTGATAACTTGTGAAGTAAATTGCAACATTTTATCTTCAACACTTTAAACTTAGAATAACAAGTTATTTTGAGGAATTTTTATGGAATGTTGCATCAGTTTCCTAAGTAAAATAGGATTTTACTTAGGAAAAAATTAAAGATGGAAGATAACAATGATGAATTATTTCAAGTGCTTAGGTCTTTTTGATCAGTAGGCCGAGGGTCCGGTCCCTCCAGAAGTCAAGGAAATGCCTTGAGCCCCTTTGATCTCCAATTACCTTAGTACTTTTGGGGAAATTAGTAAAACTCTTGAGGGGGAAAAATGATGGGGGAGGTTAATGAATTTGACTTTTCTTGCTGTGATTTTTCAGTGTATTTTCTGCTTCAGTACTTTTGATGAAAGTAAATGATTAACTAACATGTAGCAGCACCATTCATCAGATAACATTTTGCAGCACCATCTACCTACCCTATCTACTCAACACTACCATTTTGTCTTCTTTATTAGGGTGCATTTAGACTTGCAAACCCTGATCAATCTTTTCTTTTTACATGATGAATCTATCTATTTCTACCCTTATTACATCCAAGGGCTCAGATTAAACTGCTGAGCACCTTTTATTCACTCTACCTAGCTACTTATCTGCCAAGATTAAACTGTTTGGCTAGATATTTATTCTCTAATCTATAACATGAAATTGAAATATGACTAAGCCAAGTTTAAACAATTTGACTTATTCATGAATTGTGGCAAAAGTTTCACAAGCTGCACACAATTGATTTATTACAACAGAGTAAAAAGTAGTGGCATTTGGATTTGCACACTTTCCTTGGTCTATTTTTTGCTTGGGGTTCATTTCTTTCTCTTTTTGACCATTTTATTCTTCAAGTATATGACTATGAGGATGAATTGCAGTGGTGATGTGATGGATTGATGATGTGCAACAGAGATGTTTGTAGGTTTGACTGAGGTGTTTGAACTTGTGGTTAATATTGATGGACAGTGGAGGACTTGTTCACATACTTTCCAACCTTTTTTGTTGGTCCTTCTAGGTCAACTTGACAATGACACTTGGGAGGCTTGTCTGATCCATTTGTAGAGGTGTCATAGGATATATCAGAGGTGTAGAGGCTAGCATATATGTACGAGAAGGTTATCCAACAGATGGCAGAGGTCCTGAACTAAGGGACTGATGGTTTCCCCCAGTTCTAGCAATAGTCGTAGGAACATAAGGCTATGAGAGCATATGGAATGCTATATTTCATGGAAGATAGTTCTAAGGGAATGGTTATGGATCTAGGATTCCAAATTTTCATGAAAACAATTTCAAGGGATAAAACATGGGTTTTGACGAGATTTTCTCCACATTCCTTGCATTTTTTGAAAGTTAATTAGCTTGGAAATCCCAGAGGCTTCTAGAATTAGTGAAAATGTCACAAATGGTGTGAAAATGTCCTCTCATGATGTGAATCAATTTGGTGGACTATTAGAGACCTTATTTGATTGATTTAGTATAATTTTTTCACCTTTGATCCTAGCCCCAAGGTCAATTTCATCGTACATGTTTTATATACTTGATCTTCGATCTATTTGATGGTTGATTGTGAGTTGATGGAGTTGAGGATGCTAGAGAGCTATTTGGAGAAGGTTGCATTGAGTGTTGATGGTTCAGATATTACGTATTGACTATACGATTTAGTCCATGAGGGCTTATATCCAAATAACATCTCTATTTGAAGCATCTTGCACAATAGATCATAATTAGAGTTCTTGGAGTTGAGTTTTATTTAATGAGTTGTGTATGATGTTGGGTAGAGTGTTTTATGGTGATTCTCACACTTGTTCTATGCAGGACTTGTTGATGCGTGTAGCACAATGTCCATGTGTATTATGGTGTTATATGTAGTATACAACATTATTTTTTTTGTGGTGATTTGATTATATTCATATTTTTTCTAGCCAAAAATTTACTTTTTTATCTTTTATTTGATGATGAGATATTACTGCTAAGATCATTTATGCATAGCTAATTCATGGTTTAGCATACTGTCTTGGGATCCATTTCAAAACTATATGAAAGGATGTATGCATGGTAGTGAGGAGTAGTTACTTCATGTTGGTGGAGAAGTGATAGCGAAGATTTAGCGAAAGGAAGAAGTTTCTCAATCCAATGGTGGTTGGATAATCCAATGGTAGCTGGGCAATGATCGAATGGTTATGTTGGCCTTCATCAGATGTTAATCTGTAGATATCTGTAGAGAACATAATAATCTGAGTTGATCTAGCAGTATCAAGTCTCCTAGCTGATTAGTGTTTTAATTTGTATATGAGGTCAAGTCTCCATGTGGATGGAAATTAACACACTATGTAAAATATCAATTTCTTGACTAATAGGAATTTAGAGTGGAGAAGCAACAACAAGGTTGTTTTTTATCCCAGAAGCGTTTCCAATAGAAATCGTGTGTCCCATGTGTGATTGATGTGACTGTGTGCATGTTTATTGTTTATATTGTTACTGATGCAACGGCAACAATGGATTAAAATAAAGCCCACAATGAATCTTAAACTATTTCTTTTCTCTTTCGAGTCCCAACATATTCTTGAACTGCTCACAAAACAACGTTTGAACACTCTTTCTCCAATACAATTATGTATCGCCGCACCCTGACCGGCCGACCGACGCTCGATCAATTCGTTAAAGACGTTGTCGGCAATGTGGCCCACCATCGGCGTTTTCCACAGTTCTGATGCGATGCCAATCGGCGATCGCAAGTCACAGTGGTTGGACGTCGCTTCCCGTAAGCAATGTGATATCCACCGGACCCGATATCACTTCAAAGCAACTTTTACAATCCTTCGCGTCTGCACTCCTTTGTAACGTGATGCGATATTTAACACCTCTCCGGCCCGATGCGATGGGTTTACATGGACCCGATGAGTCCCAAAATCAATCTATATATTATTTCAAATCTGTTCAAAGGTTCCGCTAAGTGTTTTTTTTTTTTCGCCAATTCTCTGTGTTAACAGGCTTTTCCACTCACGGACTCAAGCTATGCCAAATTTACCTTAACACGGGAATTCTTACAGTTAAGAATAAAAACACAGGGCCACAACCACTTCAATCAAATACATGGAAAATCAAACACTCAAGCCTCCACGGGCTCGTCATACGATTATGCACACAACATTAATTTTATTCATAATATACATAAGAACAGAGTCTCGCCAGCCGATTATTAAGCAACACTTCATACAAAACACAGCTTCTGACATGCTCTAGCCTTTCACTCCAGCTCCTGCCTCTCCAACTTCTCGCTCATCACACTTTTTCCTCCTTTTATTACTCAAATAATTTCTCTAACAATATCTAACAGTAATTTTCTAATTTTTTAGAGATCTAACAGCAATCCTCTATCTCTTAGCTCTCATGCACACCTATGCTAACAACTCTATCTCTAAATCTAAAATAAGATAGTCTCTCATTTATTACAATAATAAATTATAACAAACTATTTGAAAAGTCCAATCCTCTCAGTAAAACTGATTTTGACCAACAGTCAATCAATTTCACCCTGTTTAGCCACAACATGTGAACAAGTTTTCACATTGCTGGCTAATCCTGATGCTCCTGCATCAGACTCCCGGGGAAGAAAAGACTTGTCCTTCAAAATTTCAGGACTTACTCTGTATTTCTGTAGTTCAGCTGCTATCAACCAACTGGAATCTTCCATTGGCTACTCCTTCCACTTGACTAGATATTGGAAATATGTCTGGCCTCGGGTTTTATTGGATATTATTTGATCCAAGATAGCTTCAAATTCTTTCTTGAATGCTTTTGGTACCTGTTCCTCCCAATTCACGATTTGAACTTCATCACCTGTGGCTTCATTCTGCAACTCGGTATCTGCCTCTCTGAATGGATACAAGTCTGCAACATTAAAAATGGGGGATATTCCAATCCCTTCTGGCAACTCAATCTCATATGCATTGGCTGAAAATTTCCTTTTAATTTTACAAGGTCCTATCTTCTTCATTTTTAGTTTGTTATAATTTTTTGTAGGAAAACTCTCTTTCCTCAAATATGCCATGACTAAATCTCCTACTTGAAACTCCTTTTCTCTTCTTTTCAGATCTATTCTCTTCTTGTATCTACTGCTGCTTTCCTGCAATATACTTTTGACTTCTTCCTGTAACCTCTGCATTTTTTCGACAAAATCTTCAGCACTTGCACTCCTGGCTTCCTGTTTTCCCAAATCCCTAAGCTCATATACTCCTCTCGGATGCATTCCAAAGACAATCTGAAATGGACTCATTCCAGTGCTTCGGTTTGGTGTATCATTGTAAGCGAACTCAGCTTGAGCTAATGCCAAATCCCACTGTTTGGGATTATGATGTACCAAACTCCTTAGTATATTCCCCAAGCTCCTGTTCACTACTTCAGTTTGTCCATCTGTCTGAGGATCGTACGTTGAACTAAAACTGAGTTTAGTTCCCAGTTTCTTCCAAAGTGTCCTCCAGAAATGCCCTACAAATTTATTATCTCGATCTGAAATAATACTTACAGGTAAACCATGCAATCTTACAATCTCTGAAAAGAATAAATTTGTTATGTGTGTTGCATCACTAGTTTTCTTACAAGCAATAAAATGTGCCATTTTAGAAAATCTATCTACTACAACATAAATAGAATCATTTCCTCTCTGAGTTTTTGGTAAACCCAGAACAAAGTCCATACTAACTGCATCCCATGGTCGATCTAGTATGGGCAATGGCTGATATAGTCCTGTATTCTGACTCCTTCCTTTGGCATACTGACATACCCTGCATTTCTCAACAAACTTTTTAACATCAATTTGCATTTTGGGCCAGTAATAAAAAGCATTCACCTGAGCGAAGGTTTTATCTTGTCCAAAATGACCAGATAACCCTCCAATGTGCTTCTCCTTGATTATGTTCTCCCTCATGGAACATTTAGGAATACATAACTTGTTGCTTTTAAATAACAGGCCTCCTTGAATAAGGTAATCCATCCACTGACTTCTGTTATGGCTCACTGGATTCTGAACTGTTGTTTAGATGTCCCTAAAATCCTCATCATCCTTGTACATTTCTATCATTTCCTCAAAACCTACAATACCCACTTTAAACTCTTGCAAAAGAAAACTTACTCTACTCAATGCATTTGCTACTTTATTAGACTTACCACTTTTATGCTTTATTACAAAAGTGAAACTTTGCAAAAATTCCACCCATTTGGCATGCTTCTGATTTAGCTTTGGCTGGTTATTAATAAAATATAAAGCGTGATTGTCTGAATATAAGATGAATTCCTTTGGCAGTAATTAATGCCTCCACTTTTTCAATGCCTACACAATAGCGTAAAACTCTTTGTCATAATAAGAATATTTCTTTTTCACATCATTTAGTTTCTTGCTGAAATATGCTATCGATATTTTCTCTTGGCTCAGTACCGCACCAACTGCTACTCCACTTGCATCGGTTTCTACTTGAAAGACTTTCTCGCAATTAGGCAATGCTAGAATTGGCTCTTCTGTTATCTTCTTTTTCAGCAGATTAAAGTTCTTGTGTACTGCTTCTATCCATCAAAATGGTTGGTTTACCTCCTTGATTGTCTCAAGGATTGGTGCAGAAACTTGACTAAACCCTTTTATAAACTTCATGTAAAAACTAGCAAGTCCATGGAAGCTTCTTACCTCAAATACACTTATGGGAGTAGGCTAGTTCTTGATTGCTTGTACCTTCTCTGGATCCATTTTCAAGCCCTCTTTGGAAACCACAAATCCTAAGTACACCAGCTCCTCTTTCATGAAACTACACTTCTTCAAATTGATTAGTAGTTTTTCCTTCTATAGAGTTTTCAGGACTAACTTCAGATGTTCTAAATGCTCCTCTTTACTTTTACTAAAAACCAGAATATCATCAATGTAAACAATCAAAAATTTACCTGCATACTCCTTCAAGACCTCGTTCATTAGTCTCATGAATGTACTGGGTGCATTAGTGAGCCCAAAAGGCATCACTAACCACTCATACATTCCACTATTTGTTTTGAAAGCCGTTTTCCATTCATCGCCTTCCCGAATCCTAATCTGATGATACCCGCTTTTCAAATATATCTTAGTAAAGTACCTAGATCCACTTAAACAGTCCATTAAATCATCCATTCTGGGCAAAGGAAATCTGTACCTAATTGTTATCTTGTTGATAGCTCTGGAATCTGTGCACATGCGCCATTCTCCTCCCTTCTTTAGACTAAATACTGTTGGCATAGCACACGGGCTCAGACTCTCTCTAATCAGCCCCTTGTCCATCAGTTCCTGTAATTTCCTTGCAACCTCTACGTTTTCCTGGGGAGTTAGTCTATATGCAGCTTTATTGGGTAGAATTTCTCCTGGTATTAAGTCGATATGGTGGCTAACACTTCCAATCGGTGGTAATTCATTCGGTAATTCATCCACGATGATATCCATAAAATTATCTAACACAACTTGAATTTCTTCAGGAAAATCATTTAAATTCGTAGAGGTTAAGATTACCTTGGGCCTCCCTACGATAGCGAAGTGCAACTCCTCGCTTTTGTCGACCTCCTGTAGCAATTCTTTACCACTTATCAACATGATACTATTTTCAGGCAGTCCTTTATCAACATCATTCTTCACTGGCAACAACGTGTGCTTAGTTCCATCCTTCTCTATGGTATATGTGTTTATTCTCCCATCATGAATCACTTTCTGATCAAATTGCCATGGTCTCCCCAATAATATATGACATACATCCATGGGAATTATGTCACATAGGATCACATCTTTGTATGTGCCAATCTGCATTTCCACATTACATTGCTCTGTCACAATGACTTGATGGCCCTTCTATAACCAAGACACTTTGTAAGGTGCAGGATGTGTCATCCTTGCTAACCCAAGATTTTCCACGATCTCTATGGACACAATATTTTCAGTAATCCCACTGTCAATTATGACCTTACAACACTTACCCTTTGATTTACATGTGGTTCTGAACAAGTTCTTCCTTTGCGCAGGTTCTCTAGTCTCCTTTTCTGCTCTAAGTAAAGTTCTTCTAAATAGCAATGATTCACCTTCTTCAGGTGGTTCCTCTTTCTCCACAAGTCGAGGTGGTTCTAGCTCCGCCTCAGTCACATTTTCACCCCTCTGGCTTGCTGATTTGTTATGAGGATAGTCCCATGACATATGTCCCCATTCTCCATAGGTATAACACCTAACATCTCTCCCTCGCCCTCTTCCTCTGGGCGCGAATCTTCCTCTACTAGATTCACCCCTCTGTGGTGATCTGCCACTCGAACTTCCTGTTTCATGCTGATGCTGTGTTCCTCTGGATCTGGCAGCTCCTCTACCTCTCGCTGAGCTCTTTCCTCTGTTCCTTTGACTCTATTTCCTAAATATTTTCTCCTCTGCCTTTAGACTTGCTTGATAGGCATCCTCAACAGTTTTCAGACTTAACAAGCTAATCTCATCTTGTATTTCATACCTTAACTCGTTTATATATCTAGCTATTTTTTCCACATCATCTTCTACATGCCCTGTTCTAATACTTAATCTATAGAATTCTTCTGTATACTCCTTAACAAAGATTTATTTTTGTTTGAAATTTTGCAATTGCTTAAAAAGATTCAAATGATAGTCTTTAGGAAAAAACTTGGCTTTCATTTTACTTACCATTTTATCCCATTGCTTGATCTTAGATTTTCCTTTCCTCGTTCTTGATGTCTGTACCTCGTCCCACCAGATGGCTACATGACCCTTCAATCTGGTGACTGCAAACTTCACCCTCTTATTCTCCTCAACCTCTTCATAGTCAAAGTACTGATCTATGGATCTGATCCAATCCATAAGCTCCTCTGCATTCAGACTCCCTTCGTACATAGGAATCTCCATCTTGGGTTTGCTTCCAACTTTTGCTAGCATCTTGAGGACTTTGGCAGTTTCATTGTCTTCTTCTACTTCTTCCACATCTGCAGTAGATTCTTCTGAAGAACTCTCGGCTCCATCATCAGGCGCTCTTCTTTGGGTTGTCTCCATTGTCTCCATTCGTGCACGCAAATTACGCACTTCTTCTAACATAATTGCATTTGGTTCTGGTCTTCCTCGACCAATTCCTCTTCTTGGTGGCATATTCGCTACAAACACCTCTTTCTTCTGGCTCTGATACCAAAAATTGATGCAGCGGCAGCAATGGATTTAAATAAAGCCCACAATGGATCTTTACAACCCAATAATCACTCCTTGTTCCTTTTGAAACAAAAATTCTTTGAATAGGCGTAAAAAATATTTATTTTCTCTTTCGAGTCCAATATACCCTTTAAACCATTCAAAACAACATTTGAATGCCTTTTCCAACAATTTTATGTGTATCGCTACAACCCCAGATCTGGCCGATCAGACGGCCTTCAGATCAATTCGCAGTATCGGCGATCGACAATGCGGGCCTCCAACTATCGGCGTTTTCCACAGTTCCGATGCGATGCCAATCGGTGATCGCAAATCGCAGGGGTTGGACGTCGCTTCCCGTAAGCGATGCGATATCCACCAGATCCGATATCACTTCAAAGCAACTTTTATAATCCTTCGCATCCACACTCCTTTGTAACGTGATGCGATATGGGAACACCTCTCTGGCCGATGCAATGGGTTTACATGGACCCGATGAGTCCCAAAATCAATCTATATATTATTTCAAATCCGTTCAAAGGTTCCGCTAAGTGTTATTTTTGCACCAATTCTCTGGGTTAATGGGCTTTTCCGCTCACAGACTTAGGTTATGCCAGATTTACCTTAACACGGGAATTCTTACAGTTAAGAATAAAAAACATAGGGTTACAACCATTTCAATCAAATACATGAAAAAGAAAACGCTCAAGCCTCCACGGCTCGTCATACGATTATGCACACAACATTAATTTTATTCATAATATATAGAAGAACAAAGTCTCGCCCTTAGGCCAGATTACACAAGGAAATGACCTCTGTTACCCAAAACATAATTCACACGCACACTTTGAGCTCTCACTCCACTCCAAGCCTCTCCAACCTCTCGCTCATCACACTTTTTCCTCCTTTTATTACTCAAATAATTTCTCTAACAATATCTAACAGCAATTTTCTATTTTTTTTTAGAGATCTAACAGAAATCGTCTATCTCTTAGCTCTCATGCACACCTATGCTAACAAATCTATCTCTAAATCTAAAATAAGATAGTCTCTCATTTATTACAATAATAAATTATAACAAACTATTTGAGAAGTCCAACCCTCTCAGTAAGACTGATTTTGACCAACAGTCAATGAATTTCACTCTCTTTAGCCACAACATGTGAACAATTTTTCACATTGCTTGCTAATCCTGATGCTCCTGCATCAATTACTTATGGTTTCAGTGATGTTATGTGATTCACATGTTTAATGAGTAGCTGCTAACTTATGTGCGATTCAATAATTGAGAAGTAATAAAAGGGAAAAATAATATATAAGTCACACTACTAATTAACACCCCCTCTCATTAGTTCTCAAAGGTTCGCAACAATTGGTATCAGAGTTGGTCTCTTGGCTGCAACTTGATCACTAGAGTAAATCTGGGATTTGTTGTAGAAAGTTATTTTATGTTTTTTACAATGGGAAAGGACAAGAAGAGAATCTCATAAAATGAATGGGATTCAAAATAAGGAATATTAGCCACAATAATCTCATCTTCCTAATGAAATTGGTTCAAAAAATAACATTAAGAAATAAGAAGATTAAGAACCAAAGGTATTGCAGTAAAATGAAGCCAATGGTATGATGGTTAATTATTTCCTTTTGATTTATAATTTTTTGTATCCATATTTTGATGAATATGGGAATGTTATTAAGGTTCTTATAGCTACGATTTCAATATTAACAACTCCATGAAAATATTAAGAAAAATTGTTGTAGATTTGTGATGATAAGGAGGATAAGCTCAAGCAAGAGGTTGTGGACTTGAAAGTTGAGATGGAAGAATTTGGAAAAGTTGAGGAATGCATGATGAAACCATTTTTATAGAATGAAAAAGAGATTGAGAAATTACAAGAAGAAGTTGCTTCCTTGAGAAAGCAATGAAATATGGATAAGTGCATGATAGCCTTGGATAGTTTTCTTGAGATCCAAATATCACCACGAGATAAATTTGGCCTTATATTTTAAAAGGGTGAATCTAGTTTTCATGCACGTAAAAATAGCAGAGAAGAACCCAAGAAACTTGTAGAAAACAATTACAGTGGACACAGTTAGATCCAAGGTAATAAGAAGAATATATAGTCATTGACTAAGCAACAAAAGAACCATCAACAAAAAAACAAGGAAAACCAGCAGCAGAGAAGAAAATCTCAGGGAGCACCTACATATAGAAGATCCATTTATACTAGAGATAATCAAGATAGATCTGTAATATTTCAAATGAGTCAAAGTCATTTTTTTCCATTTGTACATAATGTATAATGTTACAACTATCACAAGTTTGGGAATTTTGTAGCAAATTTCTAGAGCTGATCATATAGACCATATCAAAAGATATTGCAACAATTCTAGTAGCCAAGGAGAATGTCCTTTAGTTATAATCGTGATTTTTATGGTTGTTGTTACACATGTCACCTATTTTTCCATAAGGAAATGGATTGCAGGTCTAACTATTGGAGGAGAGACACATTTCATGCACAATCGCATATATAGCATGAGAAAAAGAATATTTGATCCTCTTGGCCATGTGGAGTGCTATATATTCCATGTGTTTGGACGTATGGCAAGAGATTATTTTTTTCCCATTATTCAAGACAAAATCGTCAAAAGAAGAAAAAACCAAGACGATATAGCACTAAACTAGTGAATCAAGAGAAGAATAAGTTGAAGGAGGATACGAAGTATATCGAAGAAGAGAAGAAGAAATCGAAGATCATGTGGAGGAAGAAGGAGATTCATCTCTTCAACTAGTGAAGAGCATTCCCTCGTGCAGTCCATTGTTATTTCATGCATACTTATATAGGACTACTGATTATGAGAGGTTCATAACCTCAACAAAAGTGCATAAGGGAGTTTGCAACAACATACGATGATTTATTTTCAGCCTCATTCACATTCAGGTCCATAGGATTAACCTGTCTATTAGAGGTATAATGACCTTAGGGGGAGCTATGCATGGCATGACTTTTTCCTAGATTACTTGGCATTTTCTCATTATTTTCACTCAGTATTAGGTGGTAGATTTACATATGTATTCATGAGTAAAAATGAGAACATTTTTCAGCCATATATATGTTTTTGGTTTCCACTAATAGCTGTTTGAAAAGATGTGTAGGAATGCATATACTGTGATCATGACTCCATGATGTTTTGGGATGAATTATGACATCGACTGACAATGTATGAGTTGTTTTATGATTCTTACTAAAACCATGCATTTTATATTGTTTCATAATTTCACAATGGTATTTTTTCTAGTCATTAGTATGTTAAGTATTTTTTTATGATAGGTTTGGTTTGGAGGATTCATATGGAGTCATATTGCAACCACATGTATGGGCTAATGTTAATGTAATAATATTGATGTATTATGTATTTGAGTCATTGGTCCATATTACATGATCATAGGAGCTTTGTATTTAATTAAAAATCTATGTATAATGCGCATGGAGCCATGTACTTATGTTGTACTACCTTTTAGGTCTTATAGCCATGAGTCATGAGGTCATGTTATGATCATGTAATAGTCATGTATGAGGTCTTTTGTATCACTACTACAACGATGTATATATAAATTTATATTTCACTTGAGTCATGGTCATGTGGATTCTTCATCCATATGGTGCTTCTAATTGTCAAAGGAAGCATTTTACTATGGATGTAGTCATTTCAGCTCAACAATTGATATCTCTACAAGTTGTAGATGGCATGTGTTCAAGGGGAGCATCATTTGTTCCTATTTTCTTCAGTCATACATTGTTGGAATTGTGATCCTCTTGTATGCTTTCATGCTATACCTCACACTATGATAATGGGGTTCTTGGACTCATGTGATGATATGTTATGATAGTTATTCCTGTGTAGTCATGGGGGAGATTGTGTGTGGTTTCCTCATGTTGATGTTGCATCATTTTATGATGCTTCTATGAGGAGAAGTGATGGCTTGATGTATATGCATTTTGATGCTATTCTCAATGATGCTCATAATTTCGATTATGTTGATGATGCATACATTAATTATGGTTTCCTTATGTTGGCATATCTTTGCTTGCTACTAGAGGTGCTTTTTGGATATGCTACTCAGAATTATGTTTAGATATATTTGCTTCTTACTGCTTTTGATATGTGGAATGATAGAGGATGATGATTGGAGGCATGGATGAACTTTGATATGAATTATATTTCAGCCATGTAGAGATGTTTACTCTAGTATATGTACTTCAGTTCTTGATTCCTATTCATATGGAATTGACCCTTTGTCATTGATGTCAAAGGGGGAGATAATTTGGTGAGATTTGGATGAATGGAGATCAACCTCACATGTTGATGAAGTTGACATCAATGCTAAAGGGTGAGTTTGTTGGGATTGTTGTGTTGACATTGATGTCAAAAGGTTCATGGTGTTGCTTGTGATGTGTGTTGGATGTTGACTTGGTCTACTATTTTTTGGCATTGATCTATTGATATTTATATGAATGTGTTGGGTTTGATGTCAATTCTCGAGGTCATGCACTTATTCCAACCTCATGATGATGTACATTGATGGACCATGGTGTGTGTCAGTGTGTGTTGGTATGTGATGCAATTAATGGAGCTTGATGGTGGCATGGTGGTCATGAGAGTTTTCATGTGCTTTGATGGATATGTCATGATAGCTTGTTGATGTTGTTATAGGTAGAGGAGGCTGCTACATGTTGATGATCAGATCTACATGTGATAGAGATGGTTATGGCACACTAGCTGATTTTTCAACTAGGTATTCATGTCTTTCAGTGGTGATGTGATGGCTTCATGATGTTCTACAAATATGTTTGCAGGTCTGACAGAGGTGTCACAACTTATTGTGAAGATTGATAGAGAGTGGAGGACCTTTTGGCATACTTTCCAACTTTTTTTGCTGGCCCTTCTAAGTCAACATGGCAGTGACACTTGGGAGGCATGTTTGATCCATTTGCAGATATGTCAGAGATATGTTAGAGGTTTAGAGGCTAGTAGAGATGTAGGGGAAGGTCATATAATAGGTGGAAAAGGTCTTGAGCTGAAGGATTGATGGATTCCCTCAGTTCTAGCCATAATTGTAGGCACATAAGCCTATGGGAGTGACTAGAATCCTATAGTCACTAGAAGACAATGCTAAGGGAGCGATTCTGGCTCTAGGTTTTTTTTGTTGGTACAACCCCCACATAGATTTTCGAAAATATATGGGGAATTTTATTGATTTTGATTTATGTTACTTTCATTAGGTTTTTGATTGATCGCTTTAGTTTACTGCACATTTTAGAAAAATCCCTTCTTTATGGACGTTTTGGTTACCTACGATTCCTTTGGTCTTTAGTGCCTGGATTTGAAGCTTTGATCATGTTTTGGCAATTGTAATTGCTATTTTTCTTACCTTTTGCATTTTGTATGACACTTCTTAGTGGTCACAAAAAGATAATGTGACAGCTTCGATTGCCACATAACCCCATTGATTGTTGTCTCCACCACTTTGTTTGACACCTCCATTATAAAAAGAGCAAATCATTAATTAACCATATTGTAAATACATTTTATATATATATATATATATATATATATATATATATATATTAATTAATAATTATTTTAAATTATTTGTAAATATAATAATTGTAAATAACCATTATAATATAAAACAAAAGATAAAACAAATATAATTAAATAAAAAGCAAAAACCATATATTGTGACTTAATTATATATAACACTTTTACTCCCTCCATCATTGTACATAGTTTAACCATAAAGTCTATACATTATTTATATTACAAAGCAGATAAATTGTGATATTAATAAAACACTTCATATATATACTGTATATAAAATTGTCTCACGTGATTCATTTTATGGAACAGTCATGTTAATAATTTGCTATCATGCTGAGAAATTACAACAAAGGGTCTTGAATCTACTTTTATGAAACTTGTGAAATTTCAACCCAAGAGGGATTACGAAGAGTGGATTTGTTCAAAACAGACCATTTTAATTCTCGGAAATAGCATGCTAAAGTTGACCAATTATGAGCTCAGATTTTATATCAAGGACCGTGTTTGAAATTTAATACGATTGATGAAACATTTAAATAAATTTTAAATATAAGAATGTTTTAGACATATTGTAGTTTGAAATTATAATTAGAGTTGTTTATGGAGGAGGAGGAATTGTATGGACGGCTAAAAGTGATTGAAATCTATGCAATTTTTTCAAGAAATATTGTAGTAGCAGTTTTTGAATATATTTTTTTATGGTGGAAATCGATTTAACGCCATTAAAAATTTCTAAAGTACCCAAAATACCAAAGTTTAATAGTTGTAACCTAAATTTACAAACTTGCCCAATTTTCTTAAATTCTAACCAAAATTTTCAAGACAAAAAAATTCTCCTTTCAATTTTATTTTCGTCAAAAAAGGATTGCATCAGAGTTCTCAATGTGGCACGGGTACACTAATAACGGACACGCATTTTAGATAAAATAATGCACACCTCGCTCCAATCACTGCGAGCTCTTGCTAGGAAATCTCATCCTTTGATATGCTCAATGTGACTCGTTTGACTCTGAATCATCCTTTATTACCCTCTAACGCAGGTCGGACCTGAAACATATATTGAGCAACCCAACCCTTCTAACGTGCTTCGTCATCAACAATTTCCTGGGAACCAACGCCCCTGCCACGACATCAGAACAACAACGCTTATTCGATTCAAGATCCTTGGTTTCTTTAAACTGCCACATAGCTATCGGTTAAGATTTGATATTCTTTAGTTTTTTTATCCCATAACACCTGGTGGACTCATGTTACACGTGATCGAGAAACCCAATATAAGCGGGATTGTTTTATACCAAATATCAAGGGATGCACCCAGATTTTATGTCATATGTATGGCGAAAAAGATGTTTGTGGAATGATTCTTGATATACCCAATAGAGTGCCAATCCCATAGTAGAAACATCACCAATCTCCAATGGCAATAAATCTATACGCCATACATGCTCGAACATCACCAAACTTTTATGAAAGCATAAACAAAATCTCAATTTGGATCGAATAAAATCTGGCTATGAATCATTGAAAAGGTCTGCCCAGTCATGTCCCAATGATGAAAGATTATCAATGACTCACAGCTGGTGCGTATTGAAAATTAATATCATACCTCGCAACGACTCTGTGGAAGGAATCCAACAACTCGAGAAACAAATTGTGGATCGTCTATATTTAAAAAATCTATATTGGAACATATGAACAGGTCTATTGAAATTAGCTGAGAATCTTCCCTAAGGCCTCAATGCATAACAAAAGGCCATATTTTGAATATTGGGATTGTGCAGGTCTATTGAAATTAGCTGAGAATCTTCCCTAAGGCCTCAATGCATAACAAAAGGCCATATTTTAAATATTGGGATTGTGCACATAGCTCAACAGACCTATACCAATCGAATCTTAATAATAATTTTCATTAACTTAGATAAAGACAGATCCACACTGTACTGGAGAGGGGAGATAAGAGGAAGGATTTTGAATCCATCTCCTCGGAGAGGATTGCTTGGGCTTACGACCTATTTGTATAGAGAGAGTTTTTTATTCATTTACACTACTGTAATGTGATTGTATCATTTCTGTAAACATGGAAACGATGATTAGAGACAACAAAGGACCTGCACTACTGTAACTCTATTGTTTCTGTAATTTGATTCATATTTATAATAATATTTATTTCTGTCATTGGTTGCACAGCATTACTTCTTGAAAATTCAGGTATGCTCTCATGCTATCGAGAACATACACAAAAGCAATATACGCGGAAATAAAAATCACTCACACACAGACAAAGCAAGAACATAGGAGAGGAATTATTTTTCATTTATTCAACTCTTCTCTCTGAACATATGAAAATTACATTGCTTTAATACAAAATGGCCGAAGCCTGAAAATTTAAGTTAATTCAATGCAAGACGGAATGGATGTCCACAAAATCGTCCTTCTACAGCAAAAGCCCGATTCTTTAGTTTCTACACGAAATTGCGTACAGAACACAAAAAGAAGGTATGGAAAATTTATAGGTTTCGGCTGTGAAAGAACATCGCATCTGCGCCCTCCATCGCAAGTCGCACTTCCGCGATCTTAACATTTAACTGGCGTAATACGGGAAAATGTAAATCATTGCGATTGCGATGTGCGATGACACGATCGCATCACAACATAAAAACTTTAACATGCGGGCTCTACACCATAAACTTTGCGATATGCTATTGCAATTGCATCGTAACTTAAAAGATTTACTTTGTGAGTGCTACGCTCTTGAGCTTGCGCCATGCGATTGCGATTGCATCGCAACATAAATAAGATAACTTGTGCACGCTTAAAGGTAAGTATTAAAAAGTGTGAAGTGCAAACTGCGAGTGACTTAAAACTTAAAACTTAAATCATGTGAAGTGCGGTGTCCGAGCACTTAAACAACAGGAAGTGCGAAATGAAAAAAAGGTAAGGAATAAGTGGAAAACAAAGGTTTTCATGTGGTTGGTAATGCAGCAAGGTATGAGGGTCCCACCAGATATCGCATTGGCGGAAACTGAACTTTTGGCGAAGCGTTTACGGGTAACATTTAAAAGTTACGGGCTGCAAACTGCGGGCAAAAGGTAAGTCAATGGCGGGAAAGAGAATTAAACATAGAATGTGGGCTAGGGTACTCTATTTTTTATTTTGCGTGAAACGCATTCTGATTTGAAACCTGGGCTTCGTCCTTCCCTACACAAAAATGCAATGTAAGTGTAGTTTCTACCAGTCTTTATTCATGGCGGTGGTTAGGAGTACTTCTAACACTCCCCCTTATGTTGGAAATGTTGTCATTGATGGCAAAGGAAATGACAAAGGAGGAGCACTTGAAATAGTAACAAGGCAAAGAGAGCATGAGACATGAAGTTGAGGCAGTTTTAGAAGGGTCAGTGGATTGGAGATCTGGAGAGGTAGCAGAGACATCAAAGGAAATAGAGGCAAAGGAGATGGCAAAGGAGAGAGCTGCTAGAGAGAGACAGGGTAATGAATTGAAGGGCCAATTGACCTGAATATCTGCCCAAGACCAGGAGGGTTTTTTAGTTGATTTCATTTGTATATGTTGATGAAAAATTGTTCCTAATTTCTGTGTGGAAATGTGTGGAAATGTGTGTATTGGAACCCATGATGGATTAATGGCAATACTGTAGTAGGGTATTGTGAATTGGAACCCTATGTGTCTAATCTTGAGGCTTTGTAATAAATGAAGAATCGATGTTAAATATGTCGATTCTGTGTGTAATCAAAATGAAATTAAAACTGTGGTTGAGCCCATGTGTCATTAAGGAAAATAGACTTTGGTTATTAGTTGAGTTGATAAGAACAGGGGGTGTAAAAATCAATATGGAGTCTACATTGTGTGTTTGATGGAAAGTGCTTCTAAAGAACTTATTCTACAATTTGAAGCATAGTTTCCGTTTAGTTAGAATGTTTGAACTTGCTTACATGACCGTAAGAATTGAGTGGTTCCCTTGTGAAGAACGACAAAACCGATTCATCTCTTATTGATCATATATAATAAAGAAGAATTGAACTTCGTTCTGGTGGCAATGGCCTACGTAGAATGTATGTATTGGGGAATAAGAGACCAGTGCAGAACTGGTCCTGTTGAGTGATTAAGTCGAATGATAGCAAAGTGAACTTGGTTGGCACAGTGGAACAATTAAAACAGAGTTATGCTTTCATGGACAAATGAAGGTGAATGAAACTGTAAACAAGAGTGAAGGCATGATTCATTTAACAAAAGATGGAGACGGAACCATGAAAGATGGGGCAGACGGAAGCCTGAAAAAATAGTAAAACCGGCGTTCAAAACCAGTGGTATTCACATTTTTTAAAAGCTGTAAGCTGATTTTGAAATAAAAATGCGATATGCGTTAGAGCAATACATGTGTTCTAAGGCGGTTTTACAAAACAACTTTTATCGTGTTTGTTTCAGTGGCTAAAGCTAGGCTCAACAAAAAATGCGATATGGCATGACGGTCGTGGGATCATCCTCGACAACGCGATAAGTTCCCCACCGTCGGATGAGAAGGGTGCTTTATGTTGCTGGGCCCCAGTTGAACTTTCCCATTATGGTTGGGTTTTAATCATTGCTAATTCACTGATTGAATGGTCAATAAACATATATATATATATATATATATATATATATATATATATATATATATATATATATATATATATGTGTGTGTGTGTGTGTGTGTGTGTTTTGCTGTGGGTTTAAAAAAGGTCGAGAGCGAAACAAAGAGGAGCGCTAAGGCACGACACATATATGTATGTGAGGGTTGGAAGAGATATTAAACCAAAGGTTTAATACAATCGATATACACTATGCTAATACATTAAGAGTTATATAATGTAAAATCCTTCGCAAATGATATCTGAGGTATGTATTGAAATTTTGAGTGTAGGGCTGAAGTTTAATACATCGGGGTCCTTGACTTTAAAGAAAATCGCAAGGGTCATATGATTTGAATTGACTTTTAATGTGAATGATTTAAACCGTTGAATGGAAAAGCGATAGGCGTAAAGACTTCTAACTATTCAGAGCGCAATTTCATATGAGGAATGTTAACGGAAAGGAAAGTGATATAATCACTGTGGGCCTGAACTCTAATATATGGTGACAACTGATATTTTAATCAAAGTCAGAGTTTGTATAAATTTCTATAGCCGAAGGTCCAGGCGGTAATGTGTTGGTTAAGTTAAAATAGTGAAGGCGCATATATATATAAATTAATGCATTGGTTACGTCTAAAAAGTGAAGGCACATATATTATAATGAATCGAAGTTTATATTCCAAGACATGGACCATTGTAATAAACCGAATGTATAGAAGAGTTTATTAACTTTGTGGGACCCTCACGAATCACATCGGAGAAAAACATAACAGTGGAACATGTTAATAAAAGTCCCGATGGGGATTGCAGACCCGATGTGTTATACATGGTGACTTATATTTGTTTGAGTTATGGCTTAAGTGCATCGAAGCGATTCATCACATTGGAGGTGAAAGAGTATCAACCAAACTGAAAGTTCCGATTGCGATTGAGCAATCAATAATAGCTGACAGATTTGCTGAAGGATGGATGATGGAGATGAGTTGTTTGACCACATGGTGGTTCCTCTGTTAATCGCATCAGAGAACTCCAATCGCATCAGCGCAGTGAAGTGGAAAGTGAACCATCGCATCGGAGTAAATCAAAACTTCAGTGGCACAATACCATTGAAAGTTCTGATTGCAATCAATCTCTTCGGAACCATTGCAAAGGAGATTAATCGCATCGGAAATAGACAAAGGCTTCATATTGTGGGCCCCAATACCTTGAGTCTTGTTCCAAAGTCTTGAAAGTAGATCCGAACCTTTGTGAAGGTGTAATGTATGTTGACGAATATATGTTATATGATAAAGCGATGTATGTATGAAATGAGTGTGAATTTTCCACATGATTGAATTGTGGGTGCGGATGTGGAATATTATCATATGGTGAGTGGTTAAAGTGTTAACCCATGTGAAGACTGATATCTGATTAATATCTGTTACCAGACCATAGAGTCATAATTTGAATTTATATAAAGTTACATATTCGTGAAAGCAACAGTAACAAATGTTGAGTTTTAAATGAAAGAGCAAAGACTTATAAGTTGATATTTTATAGTTGCCAGGACATAAGAATGAAAGGGGTTATAATATTTAGCTGCAATAAATTGAAAGAAAAGAATCTTAGGCAAAGTACTTCAGTTAATAAAAGAAGTTTCCGTGATAAAGGAACAAGAATAGGAATATGAACAGGAATCAATTTGACAGGTGTACAAGCACAGAAAGCAGGAGAACATGTAGAAGACAGTGAACAGAGTATGCAGAAAATTTCTTAACAACAGCAGAAAAGACAAAGCCAGCAAAGCCAAAGGCCAGAAAATGGACTGAGTGAAATTGTTTTTATGTAACTGAAAATGTGAATGTAAATGTTTTAATTGGTTTATATTGTTTGTGATGCATTGGCAAGTATCCATAAGAAAAAATCCACTGTAAAACTTAAATCTGAATGATTTGGATAAGGAAGTGAGGAGGGAAAAGGAAAAGAGTCAAGGCTATTCACTTTGAATTCCCTGTAGAATGTGAACAGTTATGAGAAAGATTGTATAAAGCATATCACATTGATATGTAGAAAAAAAAGGAGGTTAGAGAATGCAGAATATGAAGAATTGAGGCAGAGAAGATAAGAAGAAGGAGGAGCAGAAAGAGATGCTATAAGACATATTTGAAGACCGTAGGACAGCACAAAATAAGGTACAGAAGAGAGCTGATATCCAAGGTAAATTAGCAAATGTTTTCTTTTGAAAGAGTGAGGAAGTTGGAGCTTCCCTATCAAGTTGTAGCTTGATAGATGTCAATTGTAGCTGACTAAGGTTGGAGCCTCCTGTAGGTTGGTGCCTCCAGAAATGGGAGTTGGAGCTTCCTTGTAAGTTGTAGCTTGCAGAATTGAGGTTGGAGCCTCTTGTGGGTTGGTTCCTAAACAAAATCAGTGGTGAGAGGGAGTTGGAGCTTGCCTTTGCATCACAACAATAATAATATGTGGTCCTCTCCCTTTATGGGTTTCCACTTATATCTGGTGTCCGTGTGCATGATGTTTATGTGTTGATATGGTTTATATCATCTGATTAATACTTTATGCTCACATTCTATGATTACTCACATATTAAGTTGAACATGAAATGAAAGTGTAAATAAGTTTTAATAAAAAGTTTTAAAAGTCCATGTATGTGTTAAACTGATTCACCCCCCCCTCTCAGTTTAACTAAGGGTTCAATAATTGGTATCAGAGCGGGTTCCTTTGGTGCAAGCGTAATAGCTTGAATGAGATCTGGTTGAGTCATGGACTATCAAAATGTACCTGTGTTAAATACAAAAAACTTTCCTAAAGGGAGAGATAAGGTTAAAACAGGATTATTGGCTTATGAACCTGAGGTATGGAAACTTGTATGTGATGGTTATTGCATAGACTCTCCCACGGTGCAAGAACAATAGAGGAATCCCAAGGAAAAATTTGTGATATACAACAATCTTCATAACAATGATCTTGAGGTAATAATGGATTTAACCTCTGCGAAGGAAATCTAGGATAGATTGCATTTCATGCACGGAGTATACTCTAAGGACTGCATTGTCAAGAAGGAGAAGAGACTTAAGAAGAATAAAAATTCATGTCAACAGGAAAATATTCAATCAAATGAGTGACCTGCTAGTGTGAATGGAAGTAAGAATGAGGAAGAAATTGCAGCTGAGGAAAAATCCCAACTTGACTCAACCTTGACTCAAATAGAAATATTGAGGAATGAAAATAAAGACCTGAAGACTTTGGTGCAAATATGTGATGAGAAATAATATGAAGATAGGAAATAAATTATTGGCCTGAAAAAACAGGTTGAAGAAGCAAAGAAAGTAGAATACACTCTGTTGCAACAAATGAGAGAGAAAAGTCAGGAATGTGAAAGATTGGAAGAAGAAGTAGTGAGCCTAAGAAAGAATTTAGAAAAATCCCAAAGAGAACTATTAATGAATACACCTCTAATGAAAAGCACTGGATAATTGGACAAGATTCTAAATGCTCAAATATCACCTCTCATAAAGGCTAGTATAGGATATGTAGGAGAAACCAGTAAGTCCAAAGCAGAAGATAACAAGAATATAATTTTTGTAAAAGCTATAAAGGACAATGAAGCAACTCAAAATATTCCTACAGTAGTAGAAACAACCAAGAACATGAGTTGCAGAGAAACAAATAGAATTAAGCAGCAACATGAAAGGACAGAGAATGAGAGGATGAAAAGGTCAACTGAAAAAGGCTCATACACTCATGAGGATGAACTGAATAAATTTTGAATATGTCAAAGAAGGTTCTTTCCTCCTATGAGAAGTATCACTGGTTTCTCCTGCCACAAACCAGGACATGATTTAGCACAATTTAAGACAAAGAGAATCAATGTTAACCAGCAAAATATGCATCAAATGAAAATAACACCTCAAGCAAAAAAAGGGAAAAGACAATCTTTCACCAGGTACACAAATCATTTCCATGGCTATTGTTATGCATGCAATAATTTTGTACATAAGCTTGTTGATTGTAAATTATGTTCAAAGAGGGGAACAAAATATTATACTCTAGCTCAAATGTACTTTGATAAAATAAGATGTTATGTATGCCTAAAACTTGGTCACAAAGCAAAGGACTATAAACTGCCATATATATTAAAGAACTCCAGACAAATGATGAAATCCAATCCAATCAAACAAAACTATGAATAAGAAAGGAGTACATACATTATGATGAACCCCAATAGAGTATGGAAGGAAAAGAGAAAAGGGGAGCCTATTATCTCAATAATATAATGAATCTAGCATAGTCTTAGGGGGAGTTTCTTTAGAAAACAAAAAAAATATCCAAACAGTGAGAAATATGAAGCAACATCCCAGGGGGAGAGTAGTTCATAAATAGACCCCATGAAATCAGTCTGAGAAGAGCTCCATGTAATGAGAACAGCTATGAGATTAAGAAGGGAAACAAAATTCCTCTAATAGAGATCTATAGAGGAAAAAGATCATTTGAAACACATAATAGCCAGCAAGGTGATAGAAGGAGAAAAAGCAGCAAGCAACCATGATTATAGAGGAAAATTTAGCAATGAACATGTAAGCTAAGAAGACTTCAGCACATTAAAGTGATGATCACACTGTGCCTCATACTGCTAGAATTAACAATGAATCACATTAAGAAGGATGAGTAAGAAAAGTGCCTATCATTAGTTCATTACATCTTTTAAATTGTCCACTTGGAGGAATGCAGTTAAGTGAGTAATAAATCTTTGAGTAATTAGCCCATGAAGATTCATAGAAAATAAATTGAAGATATCTTCCTGAAGATTTGTATGTTAGAAAAATTGAATTGAATATAAAACAGCAATGATTTTGGAGCTGTCCTAGAAAGGAACATGCAATGGCTTTCCTTGGAACAAAATGTCAGAGTAAGTAGCAGGTTAATGATGCCAAGATCTAATTCAGTATATTGATGGTTGTTGGTGTGAACAGTGAAAAGATCAATAGTAGAAACTATGGGTTCATGTGCAAGCTAAGGTGAAATCTCTGCATATTTTATCAAGGTAATATCAATTGGTACTTGGTACAAGAAACATGCCTATCAACAGAATATCAAGTGTTATCATGGAGCAGCAGTAAGGTACAGGTCCTCAGGATCAAAGGATTATGGCAAGAGTACATTTAGCATAAAAGAGTCAATGAAAAGGCTAAAGGATTAGTATTTTCGTTTACTCTTGAAAAATTATATTGAGCATTGAAGCAATATATTTTTCTATATAATTGAATGCCTTCCGTAAGTCAACACTTATATATCTTCAAGGCCTCTGACTTAGGATTATTCATAAACTATTTGAAGTCTGGTTGTTGAGACTTCAATCAAACAACTTTAAGCTGTGTGGAAGATCATCATGATAGAACAGTTAAAATATCTGAATTATGAAGGACTAGTTGATCAGTAAAGAGAAATTGACCATTGACATACATACCTCCTTATGTCATGAAGAAAATTGCATGATTGATAAGTGAGTTTGACTAATACATTGAATGTGTCTAGACTCAAGGGTTTGTTCTTGAAAGTGCAGTGTGCAAGCAGTAAAGTTGGTATTTTGTCTCTTAAATTGAAAGATCACCTAATCTCACAATAAGTTGTAAACTTTGGTTTGATTCATTGTTCAAAACATCAACAAGGACCTTTTATCTATTAACTGTAATATCATTATGAGCATCCTAGCTCATATCATCACCAACAAGCAAGAAAAGTGAATCACAGCTATAAAATATATATTGGCATCATTATCATAATTGAACAGGTGTGGTACTACAGATGTGTATTGCAGAAGAAGACATACTCCAACTACAACTTCCTCAATAGATATGGATTTCAGATGAAGATTATAATATAGACAAAAGTATAGTTGAAGCAAGCTTGATATGTCACATGGAGCGTTCACAATCCTTAAGTATTGATCCAACGATGCATCCCTGATTATATGTGGTTATCATCACCTATGTAGAGAAAAGTTCAAATATTCTCAAAAGTGTTCTCTCAACAACTCGTGTCCAACAGTTTGGAGAAGTAGGGTACAAAGTCAGAAGAAGAAAGCCTAAAAATAACTCAGAGATAGGAAATGAAGAGATAGAATGCACACTAGGAAATGCACAAATCTTTGCCATTGATGTCAAAGGGGGAGGAAAAGCAACAAGGGTCCTCTGAAAGGTAAGCAAAAGATGTGTTTCCATGAATGCCAAAGGGGGAGATTGTTGGAAATGTTGTCATTGATGGCAAAGGAAATGACAAAGGAGGAGCACTTGAAACAACAACAAGGCAAAAAGATCATGAGAAATGAAGCTGAGGTAGTTTTAGAAAGGTTAGTGGATTGGAGATCTGGAGAGGCAGCAGCGACATTAGAGGAAACAGAGGTAAAGGATATGGCAAAGGAGAGAGCTGCTAGGGAGAGACAGGGTAATGAATTGAAGGGCCAATTGACTTGAATATCTGGCCAAGACTAGGAGGGTTTTGTAGTTGATTTCATTTGTATATGTTGATGAAGAACTGTTCCTAATTTCTGTGTGGAAATGTGTGGAAATGTGTGTATTGGAACCCATGATGGATTAATGGAAATACTGTAGTAGGGTATTGTGAATTGGAACCCCGTGTGTCTAATCTTGAGGCTCTACAATAAATGAATAATCGATGTTAAATATGTCGATTCTGTGTGTAATCAAAATGAAATTAAAACTGTGGTTGAGCCCATGTGTCATTGAGGAAAATAGACTTTGGTTATCTATTGAGTTGATAAGAACAGGGGGGTGTAAAAGTCGGTATGGAGTCTATATTGTGTGTTTGATGGAAAGCGCTTCTGAAGAACTTATTCTGCAATTTGAAGGATAGTTTTCGTTTAGTTAGAATGTTTGAACCTGCTTACATGATTATAAGAATTGAGTGGTTCCCTTATGAAGAACGATATAACCGATTCATCCCTTATTGATCATATATAATAAAGAAGCATTAAACTTCATTCTAGTCGAAATCACCTGCGTAGAATGTATGTATTGGGGAATAAGAGACCAGTGGAGAACTGGTCTTGTTGAGTGATTAAGTCAAATGATAGCGTAATGAAATTGGTTGGCACAATGGTACAATTAAAACAGAGTTATGCTTTCATGGAGAAACGAAGGTGAATGAAACTGTAAACAAGAGCGAAGGCGGGATTCGTTTAACGAAAGATGGATATGGAACCATAAAAGATGCAGCAAATGGAACCCTGAACAAACAGTAAAATTGGCATTCAAAACCATTGGTATTCACATCTTTTAAAAGTTGTAAGCTGATTTCGAAATAAAAATGCGATATGCGTCAGAGCAGGACACGTGTCCTAAGGTGGTTTTACAAAATAACTTTTATCGCGTTCGTTTGAGCGGTTAAATCTAGGCTCAACAAAAAATGAAATATTGCATGACGATCGTTGGATCATCCTGGAAGACGTGATAAGTTCCCCACCATCGGATGATAAGGGTGTTTTATGTTGCTAGGCCCCAGTTGAACTTTCGCATTATGGTTAGGTTTTAATCATTGTTAATTTGCTGATTGAATGGTCAATAAACACACACACACATACACACAGATATATATATATATATATATATATATATATATGTATGTTGTGCTATGGGTTTTATAATTGTGCTATGGGTTTAAACAAGCTCAAGAGCGAAACAAAGAGAAGCGCTAAGGCACGACACTTATATGTATGCAAGGGTTGGAAGAGATATTAAACCAAAGGTTTAATATAATCGATATACACTATGCTAATACATTAAGAGTTATATAATGTAAAATCCTTCACAAATGATATCTGAGGTATGTATTGAAATTTTGAGTGTAGGGCCGAAGTTTAATACATCGGGGGTCCTTGACTTTAAATAAAATCGCAAGGCTCATATGTTTTGAATTGACTTTTAATGTGAATGATTTAAACCTTCGAATGGAAAAGAAATAAGTGCAAATACTTGTAACTATTCAGAGTGCAATTTCATATGAGGAATGTTAACGGAAAGGCAAGTGATATAATCACTGTGGGCCCGAACTCTAATATATGGTGATAATTGATATTTTAATGAAAGTCAGAGTTTTTATAAATTTCTATAGCTGAAGGTCTAGGCGTTGATGTGTTCGTTAAGTTAAAATAGTGAAGGCGCATATATATATAGTTTGATGCATTTGTTAAGTCTAAAAATTGAAGGCGCATATATTATAATGAATCGAAGTTTATATTCCAATACATGGACCATTGTAATAAAACGAATGGATAGAAGAGTTTATTAACTTTGTGGGACCCTCATGAATCGCATCGGAGAAAAACATAATAGCGGAACATGTTAATAAAATTCCAGATGGGGATTGCGGACCCGATGTGCTATACATGGTGACTTATATTTGTTTGAGTTCCGGCTTAAGTGCATCGGAGCAATTCATCGGATTGAAGGTGAAAGAGTATCGACCAAACTGAAAGTTCTGATTGTGATTGAGCGATCGGCTAATAGCCGTCGGATTTGCTGAAGGATGGACGACGGAGATGAGTTGTTTGACCACATGGTGGGGCCTCTGTTAATCTCATCGGAGAACTCCAATCGCATTGGCGCAGTGGAGTGAACAGTGAACCATCGCATCAGAGTAAAGCAGAACTTCAGTGGCACAATACCATTGAAATTTTTGATTGCGATCAATTTCATCGTAACCATCGCAAAGGAGACTAATCGCATCGGAAAATAGACAAAGGCTCAATATTGTGGGCCCAAATACCTTGAGTTTTGTTCCAAAGTCTTGAATGTAGATCCGAACCTTTGTGAAGGTGTAATGTATGTTGAGGAATATATATTATATGATAAAGCGATGCTTGTATGCAATGAGTGTGAATTTTCCACATGATTGAATTGTGGCCCCGGATGTGAAATATTATCATATGGTGAGTGGTTAAATTGTTAACCCACGCGAATACTGATATCTGATTAATATCTGTTACCGAACCATAGAGTCATAATTTGGATTTATATAAAGTTACATATGCATGAAACCAACAGTAACAAATGTTGAGTTTTAAATGAAAGAGCAAAGACTTATAAGTTGATATATTATAGTTGCCGGGACATAATAATGAAAAGGGTTATAATATTCAGTTGCGGTAAATTGAAAGAAAATAATCTTAGGCAAAGTACTTTAGTTAATAAAATAAGTTTCCATGATAAAGGAACAGGAAAAAGAATATGCACAGGAATGAATTTGACAGGTGTACAAGCATAGAACGCTGGAGAATATGCAGAAGACAGTGAACAAAGTATGCAGAACAATTTCTTAACAGTAGAAGAAAAGACAAAGCCAGCAAAGCCAAAGGCCAGAAAATGGACTGAGTGAAATTGTTTTTATGTAACTGAAAATGTGAATGTAAATATTTTAATTGTTTTATATTGTTTGTGATGCATTGGAAAGTCTCCATAAGAAAAACTCCATTGTAAAACTGAAATCTGAATGAGCTGGATAAAGAAATGAGGAGGCAGAAGGCGAAGAGTAAGGGCTATTCACTTTGAATTCCCTGTAGAATGCGAACAGTTATGAGAAAAACTATATAAATCATATCACAATGATATGCAGAAAAAAAAAAAAATGTTAGAGAATGCAAAGTATGAAGAATTGAGGAAGAGAACATAAGAAGAAGGAGGAGCATAAATAGATTCTGTGAGACAGATTTGAAGACTGCAGGACAACACAAAAGAAGGTACAGAACATAGTTGATATCCAGGGCAAATCAGGAAATGTTTTCTTTTGAAAGAGTGAGGAAGTTGGAGCTTCCCTATCAAGTTGTAGCTTGATAGATGTCAGTTGTAGCTGACTGAGGTTGGAGCCTCTTGTAGGTTGGTGCCTGCAAAAAAATGATGGGAGTTGGAGCTTCCTTTCAAGTTGTAGCTTGCAGAATTGAGGTTGGAGCCTCTTGTGGGTTGGTGCCTACAGAAAATCAGTGGTGAGAGGGAGTTGGAGCTTGCCTTTGCATCACAACAATAATAAGATGTGGTTTTATCCCTTTATGGGTTTCCACTTATATCTAGTATCCCTGTGCATGATGTTTGTGTGTTGATATGGTTTATATAATCTGCTTAATACTTGCTACTGTTACATTACAGTAATAGTTGTTGCTCACATTCTATGATTACTCACATATTAAGTTGAACATGAAATGAAAGTGTAAAAAAATTTTAATAAAAAAATTTAAAAGTCCATGTATGTGTTAAACTGATTCACCCCCCCCCCCCCGTCTTAGTTTAACTAAGGGTTCAACACCTTAATCACAACTGTTGTCATGAATCATTCCTAGACAATTATGAGATAAACAAAACTTTTTTGTACCAAATGGCTTTGTGAGGATACCTGCAAACTGTTCCTCTCACCTACAATGTTGCAACAAAATTTCACAATTGTTAACTAATTCTCTTCTGAAATGATATTTGGCATCAATACTCATTGTTCTCTTGTGTAAAGTATAATTCTTTGACAATGCAATTGTTGAGCTATTATCACATAAAATTGTGGTTCCTTTGTCTTGTTCATGACATAAATCTCTGAGCATCCTTCTCATACAAACTACTTGGCATGTTGTTTTCGTTGCTGCTACATATTCAACTTCTGATATTGATAATGAAACTATTGCTTACTTCTTGGAAGCCCATGAAATGGCTTCCAATCCCAAATGAAAAAAAATACCCTGATGTGCTCCTTTTGTCGTCAACACTGCCAGCCCAATCTCTGTCAGTGTAATAAATCAGCTTAAAATCATCAATTTTTGAGTATTGAACACCATACTCCTTTGTTCCATTTACATAGCTCAATATTATCTTGGCTTCTTGCCAATTTGTCTCCTTGGGTGTCTCCATGAATCTGGATATCAAGATTACCGCATACATTATATCAGGCCTAGTTGCAGTCAAATACATTAGACTGTCAACCATGCTTTTGTACAATGTGGGATTGACATTCTAGCTATAATATTCCTTGATCAAATTCAACCCCTTGACAGTTGGAGTTGATGATGGCTTGTTATTCTGTATATTGAACCTCCTTAAAACTTATGCAACATAATTTTCTTGGGAGATAAAAATTCCCTTTTTTGTTTGCTTACTTCTATGCCCCCAAAAAATATCTTAACAAACCCAAGTCAGTCATTTCAAACTCACTTTTCATGACTTCGTTGAAATTAACAATGAGAGAAACTTCACTGCTTGTAAAAATGAAATCATCTACATACAAAACAACAATAAGAATTTTACCGTCATTTTCTTTGATGTAGAGTGTGGGTTCACCATCACACTTGTCGAACCCATTGTCCATCAGGTAAGCATCAATATTGTTGTATGATGCTCGTGGTGCTTTCTTCAACCCATAAAGAGCTTTCCGCAGCTTTTACACCTTGCGTTCTTGGCCTTCTATCTCATAGCCAAGAGGTTGTTCAACATACACCTCCTCTTTCAACACTCCATTCAAGAATTTTAACTTCACATCCATTTGATAAAAGTTTAATTTTTTTTGTGCTGCAGTTGACAATACTGTCTGCATTGTCTCCATCCTTGCAATTGGTGCAAAGGTTTCATCATAGTCTCTTCCTTGCTGTTGCTTGTAGCCTTTGACAACTCACCTTTCTTTGTGACTTTCTATCTTTCCCTAAATGTTTCTCTTGGTATCTTAGACCCATTTCACTCCAATAACTTCTTTTCCTTGTGGGAGGTCCACTAACTCCCATGTGTCATTCCTTTCTATTGCTCCTATCTCTTCATTCATTTCTTCAACCCATTTCTCTTATTTGACTGCATCTTCAAAATGGATTGGGTCATCAACATAAAAAAATAATGCAATTAAAGAATTCATACCAACATTATTATAAACTTCTTTTTTCCCATAAATTTCACTTAAATTTCAGAATCTTCATCTTCTTATCAAAAACTGCCTCGAGTTCTTGTATTTGCTGAAGATGTTCTTGGATTTTCACTTGAACTCGAGGCAGTTTTTGATCCTTGTGGTGTGCTTGGAGAATAACTTCCTTGATTTCTCAATTCTGTTCTATTGCTTGCTTGTGGTGTTCTTTGTTGAGCTTGTATAGGTGGAGGAGGAGACACCATTGAGGAGTTTCTTATGGCAATCCCTTCCTCTTTCTCTTCATTAGACATACATTTCTTCATGTTTACTGTCTTCTCTAAACTTTCATTCCAAGCTTCTTCTTCTATGAAATGAACATATTTTTTGATTATTACTTTCTTGGTTGATGGATTATAGAGCTTATAAGCCTTGGATTCATCACTGTATCCAATAAATATACATTTCTCCCCCTTTTTGTCCAACTTATTCCTTAACTGATCCAGGACATGTGCATATTCCACACATCCAAACACTCTCATTTGAGTGACAAATTTCTTTATTCCACTCCATGCTTCTTCTGGAACTCTATTCATAACACTTTTGGTTGGGAATCTATTTAAGATATATGTTGCACACGAGATAGCTTCTACCCAATAATCATTTGGAAAATGCTTTCCTTCAACACACTTCTTACCATTTCCATGATGGTCTTATTCTTTCTTTCTGCTACACTATTTTGCTAAGGTGTATACCTTGTGGTAGACTTCTTGTGTATTCCATGCTCCCTGTAGAAATGTAGGAATTCTTTGGAGATATATTCTCCACCTCTATCAGTTCTATCAGTTCTCAACACTTTTATGTAGTGTCCACTTTGCGTCTCAACAAGATCATTGTAGTGGTACAACTATGCAAAAACTTAACTTTTATGTTTTAGAAAATAGACCAATGTCATCCTTGTGCAATCATCTATAAAGGTCAAAATATAATGATTGCCACCTAATGATGCCATTTGCATTGGTCCACATAAATCTGAGTGGAAAATCTCCAACGGTGCCTTTTCCCTTATACTCTTTCCTACTAGAAATGATTCTCTGTGTTGTTTTCCCAAGATGCATCCTTCACATAGGCTGTATAGTTTCTCTATGAGTGATAATCCCTTTACCATGCCTTTTATATGCAACAAGTTCAAACTTTCAAAATTGAGATTTCCAAATCTGAAATGTCATAACCAGTTCTAATCTTTCACTTCTTCTTTAAATATTTCTTGTGTGACAGCTACTACATCACCTCCTTCCTTCAAGTCTGATCCGATATTGAGAGGAAAAATTCCATTTCTTTTCATATGCACTTTTTGAAATGAGCTGTCTACTTAGAGGTCTATCCGTGATTGTGTAGACATCATTTTTAAAAAACACATTGTAGCCCTTTTGCACAAGCTATCCAATGATTAGAAGGTTACATTTTAGGTCAAAAACATAATAGAAATATCGCACTAACTTCTTCTCTCCCTTATTTTTCATTATGTTTACTCTTCCTTTCCCCATGACAGATACCTTGCTATCAGCCCTCATTGTCCCTTCAGATCTTATGCTTTCATCTAGATTCGAAAAAAAAATTATGTTTCCAGTCCTGTGGTTGCTACACCCTAAATCTAAGCACCACACATCTTCTTGTTTTTCTTGTGCTATATTACGAGCTAAAATCATGCTACCATGGTTCTTATTTTCTTTTGTGAAATTTACACTAGGTTTACTATGCATGTCATTTTTCTTATTTCTACATTAATTTTCACAATGACCATACTTTTTGCAATAACGAAATTGGACATGAGATTTATCATAGCTATATCCTTGTGCTTGATTTTGGCTTGATCCTTAGCTTGGATTCTGATTTTTGGCCCTTCCACTTGTGCTTGCAAGGCTGCTTCTTCCACCTATGTATGGGTTTCTTCCTCTTCCTCGGTAGTTTGATCTTCCTCGACCTCTACCTTGAACAAAAGACATTTGTGTCTTAAATGCATTATCCAATGAGGAGTTTGTTGGTATGTTAAAACTATGCTCATGAGACATCATTGATTCATGAAGCTCATCCACTAAAAAAAATGAGAGATCATTTGTCTCTTCTATGGCCACAACTATGGCATCAAACCTTGATGGTAGAGTTCTTAGGAATTTCTCAGCTATTTTAATTTCTTCAAGTCTCTCTCCATAGGACCTAATTTGGGTAACCAACCCAATAACATTTGTAAAGAATGAGTCTATATTATTAGACTCTTTCATACAAAGAATTTCAAAATCTCTACTCAGCATTTGAATTTTTGTTGTCTTCACCTTTGGCATGCCTTGATAGGTTGTCTAGAGGGTATCCCATGTCTCCTTAGACTTCATTGTTGTTGCAACCCTTGGGAAAAAACTCCCATGTAGTACTTGGAAAATATAGAAGAGGTCTTTGGAGTCCTTATTCTTATTGTCCCTCAACAAATCTATTTTTGCTTGTGTCAAAGCATGATATTTTGCTCCATCTGCTGGTTCTTGGAAACCATTTTCCACCAGTACTGAAATATCTTGTGAAGAAAAAAGTGCCTTCATTGTGATGGCCCAATGGTAATAATTCTTCCCATTGTACTGTGGTAGTTGGGGATTAGTCAGGCCTGTGCCTGCTGCTGCCATCTTGACTGTGTAAACAAAACGTTCTCATTGTTGGAGGATCGAATTCTCAAAAAAACCTTCCAGCTTCTTTAGTAAGGAGCTTGTTCTTTCACTCAAAGCCTAGACCTGCTCTAATACCATGTTGAAAATCAGGTATGCTCTGATGTTATCAAGAACATACAAAAAAACAGAGAAGCATTATATGTGGAAATAAAAATGACACACAGACAGACAGAGCAAGAACATAGAAGAGGAATTATTTTTCATTAATTCAACTCTTCTCTAAACATATGAAAATTACATTGATGTAATACAAAATGGCCAAAGCTTGAAAATTTAAGGTAATTCAATGCAAGATGGGATGAATATCCACAAAATTGTCCTTCTGCAGCAAAAGCTCGATTCTTTAGTTTCTACATGAAACTGCTTACAGAACACAAAATGATGGACTTGAAAATTTGTAGGTTTCAGTTGCGAAATAACCCCACATCCGTGCCATCGATCGAAAATCGCACTTCGGTAAACTTAACATCTAACTGGTGCGATACGAGAACACATAAATCCTTGTGATTGCGATGTGCGATGGAATGATCGCATTGTAACATAAAAAATTTAATTTGTGTGCGCTTTCCTTTAAACTTTGCGATATGCGATTACTATCCCATCGCGACTTAAAATATTTACTTTGCGGACGCTACCCTCCTGAGATTGCGACATGCGATTACGATAGCATCGCAACATAAATAAGATAACTTGCAAGCACTTAAAACTAAGTCTTAAAAAGTGCGAAGTGCGAACTTTGGGCGACTTAAAAGTTAAAACTTAAGTCAAGCGAAGTGTGGCATGCGGGCACTTACATAGCAGGAAGTGAAAAATTCAAAAAGGTAAGGAATAAGTGGAAAACAAAGGTTTGCAAGCGGTTGGTAATGCGGTAAGACATGAGGGTCCCACCAGATATCGCATCGATGGAAACTTAACTTTTGGAAAATTGTTAAGGGGTAACACTTAAAAGTTGCAGGCTGTGAACTATGGGAAAAAGGTAAGTCAACTATGAGAAAGAGAATTAAACACAGAGTGTGGGCTTGCGTACTCTGTTTTTTATTTTATGTGAAATGCATTTGGATTTGAAACCTGGGCTTCGTCCTTCCCTGCACAAAAATTCAATGTAAGTGTGGCTACTGCCAGTCTTTATTCATGGCATTTTACGGGAGTATAATCAACATGTTATCGAAAATAAATTCTTTATATTTCAAGTTCATTTCTGGTGTTTTAGTATAATGGTTTATATTTTATTATTAAATATTTTCTGTTATGCTCATTTAAAATCTAGTCAAGCTATCTTGCAGGGTTAATCAGAAATGAGTTTTGAAACTGAAAATTGCATAAGGAAAAAACTTTATCTCCTTGAGCTGATAGCTACCTATCAATATAAAGTAGTAATGAGTCTTGCATAACTCATATCATAATTATAGAACTACTTCAATATTGTGGCATGAATCATTATTCTTATGCAATTTGTTTGTTTGGTTTTGGAGATGTTTGTTAACTATTTAGTAGGAACTTATTTTCATACATTTGTTTGAACATGAAAAAGGCATTAGAAATATTTCCCTCATCTATTATCTTTATCTTATTCCAATTTCCCTTTCATGATACTTTTCTCTTGATTCAGAGAGGGACTAATTCTTCTTTCTACTGAGATAAGAGTAGGATTAATATTTTTTTTCTCCACACTAGAATGGGAATACATTTAATATTAGTTATCGCCTATATAGGGGAAAAAATCTTGGTTCTCAGTGGAGAGAGTGAGTCTTTATATCAATTAACCTTATGATTGATTCCATATTTATTGAAATCACTAAAAATTAAATCATAAGAAATTGTATCATATTGTAAAAAACATCAGTATATAAACCAACACTATTAATATTTACATTTTATAACATTAATTTATAGTATTAATTTTAATCTTCAAAGTAGAATTAGAATTACTAATATTATTTTCCACATAGATTGATATCGCAATTTATTTAGAATAACAATATTAATATATAGTAGTATTAAATTAAAATTAGTTGTATTATTAAATACATATATGGTAAGTCACTTAGAATAGGTACATAGTTGTATTTACTTTATAGAATTAAAGTAGACATCTAGTGTCATTAAATTATATTAGATAATAATGTAGTTTAATGATAGAATAGTTTAGTACTACATTTTTTTAATATTGTTTCTTAAATTTAATATAGAATTTATATTTACATAATAACATAGATCTAATATAGCTAATATGATATTATAGATTACATTAAATTTATAAATTAACATAACCTTATTTATGGAATATTAACATAATAGCATAGACAATTGATATTAACTCGCATTAATTACTAATATATAATTAGTATTAAGATAACAGTAACATAGTTTTACTTTAGGATTAACAACTAATGTTAACCTAACATAATATAGTGCTTTTATTAGCATGAGCATTAGAAGAAGTATTAAACGTAATTATCGTAGTATCATATACAATTAATGATTAATATTAACTTAATATCATAGAGGTTAGTTAGGTTAGAGTAGCCGGTTAGGTTAACTTTAAGGTAGAACTTAGTTGCGGCTTTGATGAGCCCTGGATCAACTTAAGGATCACTTTCTTGTATGAGCTCAAAAAACGGGTTGATCTGATGTCTCTTCTCTATTGGAAACTAATAGACACAACATAAGCCAATAGCAATAGAGAGAGGGTAATTGGACCAAATGTAACCAGCTGGAACCACCATTAAAAATGGAAAAGGATCTGATCTAAGGTCGCGATTGGGTGGTTTTCCCCCAATATTGAGGTAGATATTTTGAGCCTACAATAGGTTCCAAAGTTGCATGTAGAAAGTGTCAAGGGAGCGACTATAGGTTTTGATGATATTTACTTTACATTCCTCGGGTTGTTTGGAAGTTAATTAGCTTGGAATTCCCATAGCCTTCCAGAATTAGTTAAAAATTTGAAAATGGTTTGAAAAGTCCCTCTCATGATGTGAATTAATTTAGTGCGCTAATAGTGACCTTACTGGATTTATTTGGTCCAATTTTTACACGTTTGATCCTAGCCCCAAACTCATTTTCTCCCTAAATGTTTTATATACTTGATATTGGAGCTATGTGATGGTTGATGGAGTTGAGGATGTTAGAGAGTGTGTTGGATTTGGTTGTATTGAGTGTTGATACTTAAAACCTTATTTAGAGTGTAGATTCTTCAGTCCATGAGTGCTTATGACTTAATAATACTTAGATCTGAAGCATGCTACAGAATAGATCATAATTGGAGTTGTTGGAGTTGAGTCTGATTTGATGAGTTATGTATGAATCTACTGCGTAGATTTTTTATGGTGATTCTCACTCTTGTTTTAAGAAGTAGTTGTTGATACACGTAGCACATATCCATGTGTATTATGATATTATATGTAGTGTGCAACATTATTTTGTTGTGAGGATATGATTTTATTTAGGATTTGTGTCCACGACTTTCCTTGTTTATCTTTTATTTGATGATGAGATAGTGTTGCTAAGAGCATGTATGTAGATTAGGTTTCTGGCTGAGCATAATATCCTGGGATCTATTTTGAAAATAGATGAAAGGATTTCCACATGGTGGTGAGGAGTAGTGACTTCATGGATGTGGAGCAGTGATAGCGAAGCATCATAAAATTGAGGAATTTTCTCAATCGAATGGTGGTTTTATAGTCTAATGGTAGTTGGGAGAGGATCGATTGTTCATTGTGGCCTTCAGTGGATGGTAGTCTGTAGAGATCCATAGAGAACAGAGTATTCCGAGTTGATCCATTAGTATCGAGTCTCCTAGCCGATCGGTCTTGGAATTTGTATATGAGTTTGAGTCTCCATGTTGATGGGAGTTATAACACTATGTAAATATCAATTGATTGATTAATATAAATTGAAAGCATGACATTAACAACAAGGTTATTTTTTCCCTAGGAATGGTTTCCAAAATAAATCTTGTGTCTCATGTGTGATTGATGTGTTTGTGTGCATGTTTATTTTTTATATTTCTTATTATGGTTTCAATTATGTTATGTGATGGACATGTTTAATGAGTAGTTTCTAACTTATCATTAGGGTTATTTTCTGGTCTGAAAATGGGCCTCCTAAGGAAATTATAAAATAATAGTGGAAATAATAAAACAATATTAGATTACATCATAAATTTTTAGAGGGAAAAAATAAAAAACTACTTTTTTAACTCGTATTTTCAACATATCTCCCTATGGGTTCACTCAAATTTCGAGTGGGAACACTTGTTGGATGTAGAATTTGATTCATCATCCAAGGAGTACCCATGTTACATATATTTGATGGACCCTACTATATTAAAAATGAGAAATACATGAAAAACGTTATTGCAATCACGTTTTTCATGTATTTCTCATTTTTCGTGTAGAAGGGTTCATCTAAAGTATGCAACATGGGTACTCCTTGGATGAGGAATTAAATTTTACATCCAACGAGTACCCCCACTCAAAATTGGAGTAAAAAAATAGGGAGATAAGTTGAAAATACGAGTTGAAAAAGTAGTTTTATTATTTTATTATATTTTAACATTTTTATTTTTTTTAACTCCAAAAATGGTGAATCATCCCCCATGGTTGACATCATCATATTGAATCCTATTGGTTTCTATAAAGTTTATTTTGGTTGTACATTTTTCTTAGGGGGGCCATTTTAGACCTCAAAATTCCCCTAATGGCGGGATTCAATAATTGAGAACTAATAAACAACAAAAATAATATACAATTCACACTACCTGTTCACCTCCCCCCCTCCTTTCCCCCCCTCCCCTCGCCCCCCTTAGTAGTGCTCAAATGTTTCCAAAAAATTTGTTTTCCTTTTGTGCCATTATAATTTTGTTTCTTCATTACATGACCTTAACACTTACATCATAAAAAATGTGATTAACTAGCCTAATTATATGAATGACGTTAATGATGTAACGTTCAACATGAAGCTTTATGCCACTATGATGAATCAATGTTTGTTACATTAAGTGACCTGCTATTCCATTTCTAAAGTTATCTATGTAATGATGATGTTTTTATCTAATTTTTAGTTAATTAATATGGAATAAGTGATTCATAAATGTTTTATGCTAGTAAGCTCCATAAAAAAATTCTAATACTGTGTATTTTTGCACGAGGTTTACCGAGGGATGTTACAATAGGGCATCTCATTTTTGTAGCCCACACGAAGATTTAAAAGTATATAAGGAAGTGTGATTACTTAGAATTGAGAAAAAAGAGGAGGAAATAAGACAGGGAATCAAAGGAATCTAATACCAAGGGAAACAAAATGCATCTAGAACCTACACCAGATAGTTCTAGTTGAGTCAATCATAGGCCTTGGTCATATCTAATTTAATCATCAAACCTTGATTTTTTTATGCCTTAAATGAATGGATAATCTCCTATGTTATAATAATACCATCCAATATCTTCCTCCCCTCAACAAAACCTGTTTGTTCTAGATAAAATAGGTCAGATAATAAATGTTTCATACAATTGACTATCACTATAGATATCACTTTATAAATAACATTACAGAGTGCTATATGGATAAAACCATTAGGGTCCTCTTATTTTCCATACCTAGGGATAAAACATATAAATGTTGCATTTATATCAGCTCAAAACAATTGGGAATGTCTATATTACTCCAACACTGCATGAATTTAAAGTCATAAAATGGACAAACAATATTTAAAAATATCATATGTAAATCCATTAGGCCCTAGAAAAATATTCTTCGAAATATCCGTCACCAAAACCCCTACCTATTGAAAGGATATAAGTTTCATCAAATCCACATTCTGTTTTTGGTCATTAATATTGGAAATACTTACCAAAATCCTATTTATCTCCAATTGTGTATCACCCTCCTCGGACACTTCCGCAAGTTAAGTAGTCCACCAGGGTAAATACATGATGAAGAGTTACTATGATGTCATTCAACTCCCCAAGTATAATTTAGGAATTGGAAACGATAAACCAAAACCAAACCGACCCTCCTTAGGAGCTACAGGAACCCCAGAGGCAAACTAAACAATCCAGGTGCCCAACCCCTAAGCTAACTTTCTTTTTAACTAAACTACACCCTCATTATCTCCTTTGAAAATCCATCCATGTGATTGAAACCCTCTAGTCTCTTTCACAACAAGGCCTCCATGAAATTGTAGACTTTCTTAGGTAGTTCTATGGCAGTTACCTCAAAATTTGAGCCACTTTTTCAGGGTTAGGAATCAGGTCTCTACACAGAGCTTGATGAAATTCTCACAAATGATAAATAAAAAGAAGAAAAGGCCTCTAATGCAAAATATGAACAAGGAAATGGCCTAAATCATCCTAAACATGACAGGAATTCTTCCAAACACATAATAAACATATAATGCACAAGTCATATAAACACATATGAATATAGGGACCTCTTACTCATCTGAGATTCATCAAGAAGGTTTGATGCCCTCTCATAATAGCCGTATTAACATATTTTAAGTCATACATTCGTTAAAATTTTATTTACTGACCAAAACATGATCATATCCATAACTCAAGTCTTTCAGAAAACCATGTGTATAACTAACATATAAGAAAAATAGTAAAAATGATAAAACAACCATTAAAGCTGCATAATAACAAATACATTTACTCATAAAATACAATATAAAAGAGCTCTTATTAATATATGAAAAAACCAACCAAGAGAGGGAATTCCACATACCATCCGACCACATATTTGGCTGAACCAACTCTTTCTTTCAACCAATCACCCTTGTGCCATATTCCAAGCATGAATGTGGGACTCACAACAAAATGACCATGTTTTTCAAGCTTTACCACATATCCCACCTAGGCAGGGAGGGATTTATAGGCCCGAAGAAAGCACCAATAAAACTGGTCTTTACTGTATATCTTGCCTAGGGATTCATGGGACAAAAAAAGAAGCATACACTACCATGGTTTACCAAAATCCCACCATACACCGGTCTAGAGATCACTATTCCTATACAAGAATGGATGCCTCCAAATCTTTCCACCTAAACCATTAGGAGTTTCTCCATCTCCACCCTCTAAGATTTATCGTATGTCCTGCCATTTATTGGTCGAGGATTCCTAAGCCCAACAAGCGTATACACAATCGAGCTTTACCAAAATCACACCTTTATCAGTACAGGGATTACTAGACTTTGTGATTCCTCCTGAGACTACCCCACTCAATTTCGAAACCACCTGATACTCCAAATCACCCAAGTAAGAGAAGACATGATAACACCATGGATATCTAGACATTAGAGGAAATTTCAACCTAAAAGTGGCCTCCTAAGGAAAAATAATAAAACAATATCTAAAATAACAAAATTAGACTTGTAAATTTTCGAGGGAAAAGAATAAAAATACTTTTTTTAATTGTATTTTTGGCTTATATCATTATTGTTTGTTGAAATTTCAAGTGTAGACACTCGTTGAATTCAGAATTAAAATTTTGATCCAATGAGTACCCATCATGCATACTTTTGAGGATATCCACATTAATAAAAATTGAAGATACAATAAAAAAATATGTTGAACACGTTTTTTTAATGTATCTTAATTTTTTTATCAATGTGGGTCTTCTCAAAAGTATGCATTATGAGTAATCGTTGGATGAAAAATATAATTATGCATTCAATGAGTGTGTACACTTGAAATTTGAGTAAACCTATAAGAAGATAAGCCAAAAATACATTGAAAATTTTATATTTTCTTCTTTTCCCTCCAAAATATTACATGTATCTATTTTTAAATTTAAAGTATTTTGACTCATTCACATTTTATGATATGGAAATTACGTAAAAATTTCAATGTCACTTTGAGGCTAAATTTTCCTCTAATGAAATTACAAGGCAAGGTTGAAAACCCTTATCATAATTCACAAAAACCATGCCAATGAGAGCAAGAGACCCAAATACACACATTCATGTACCATGAATGAAAAAAATACTAATTAGATCATACATGAAACTCGATACCTGCAAGTAATCCTAATGTAGCCACTTGATCCAACTCTTCCTCGCTTGATCTTTGCTGTCCTTTTCCTTCTTGTACTTCCTTTCTCTTCACCTTCCAATGCTAGAGTGCTCCAAGAATACTCTAAGTGTGCAAGAGTGTAAGAGAGAAGAGAGAATAGAGAGAGAGAGAGCTCAAAAACAGAACTAAAAAAAGGTTGTGAATTGATCCTCAGAAGCCATTTTATTAATGACGCCTCTATTTTCTTTCACTTTCCTCCTCACATGAAACATGTTACATTTCACCTTCCTTTCCTCCTAATTTCCTTTATTTCGATAAATAAAATGCTAAATAATTCCTCTTTTATTTTTCCAATTCCTTTACCAATGCCATTTCCAATTTACCTTAGCCATAATAACCAAATGAACACCCACACTAGGATTTTTTTTTACCCAACATTTAGCTTGGAATACATGCCCCATGACCTTGGTCTTATTTTTCATTTATTGACTTTATTTCATGGGTTTTTAACCCGGGGATATTACATACCCCTCCCCCTTATGGGAACAACATCCTCCTTGTTTAATAACACCTACAACCAGCAACACCACTGACAATGAAAACATACAGGCCGTGGAGATTTATAGCTCAATGCAGTATTTACAATGAACAACCTGTAAAAAATAATTACCAACATGACAAACATAAAACCATGACACCCATACCTTTTATTAGATTTTTATAGCACAACTTCATTTGGTATTTACATACATATACATATATACATATACCAAAACTTCTTTTATTAAAATGAGAAACAAGGAAGGACACATGGTCTGCATTTGATCATCCATCTCCCATGTAGCTTCATCAGGCCCAAAAGTGCCTCCACTACACTTTAACCTGCTTGGTTTCTTAGTTTTGGATCATGATAATATTTCTCTACAAAATAAATTAAGGTTTTAGTTGGAATTCCCCTTCTGGTTTCACTTGCAATATAGACCAATAAATAACGTGATAAACATTCTATATATATATATATATATATATATATATATATATATATATATATATAAAGCAATGGAACATGGAAAACATAATGAAATTTCATTCTCAGAGGCAGTTCAAGTCGATAGACCACTTGTCCAACCCTCTCAAGGATCTTGAAAGGCTCGCGATACTGAGGTGCTAGCTTCTCACATGAGCCAATCCTCAAGGAGATCTTCTTGGGCTTGATGCATAAGTACACATGCTCTTGAACCAGAAACTCCATGAATCCCATGTGCCGACCTACATAACTTTTATGTCTATAATATTCTGCCTATAAATTCCTCAAGTTAAAAATTCAGGTAACAAAGTTAATAAAGGAATAATAAGACCATGATCATGAGACACGTGTTGAAAGCTGAATGTTCGGAAGAAAACATAGTGATGAGATCACTTGTGATTGATTAATGGCTATGGAAATTTGCAAAGGAAATGGAAAAGGATTTGGAAAGGCATGAGGCATTTATTGGCATTTTATTTATGAAAATAATATAAAATAGGAGAAAATGAAGGTGAAACGTAACATGTTTCATGTGAGGAAGAAAATGAAGGAATATATTGGAAAATGAAGAAAATATAGGACTCATTGATAAAAAACCTTATGAGGATTAGTTCATGGCTTTTGTCAGCTCACATTTTTTTCATTTTTAGATTGGGGCTCTCTCTTCTATTTCATGGATACATATCACCTTTTGGATTAAAATAAAAATTATTGGTGTTCATGCTTGTTATGGTTGTGGGTTAAGCTACTAGTTCCTGGAAGCCTTGGTTGGGCAATGCTCTAGAAGTCGTGTAAAAACTTTAGTTGAGTTAGTAGTCCTGGAAGCCTTGGTTGGACAAACACTTTGGAAACCATTGGTGGGTTGAGTTACCAAAATTTGAAACCCTATTTGGACACACACACTAAAATCCTCATGATAACTATGAGTTAAGTTACTATTCCTTGGAGCCCTTGTTGGAATAAATGATCTAGAGCCCTAGATAGCTTCGATAGAGGCAAATCTGGAAATAGCTAGTGATGTCTCACTGTGAGGTGGAATCAGTAGTTGAGGTTTGAGGTGGTTTGGCCTCTAGAATCCTTGATTTGTTTTTTTTGGGTTATCTCCATGAGATCCCACATTCATGCTTGGAATATGGAACGGGGGTGATTGGTTGAAAGATATATTTGGTTCAACCCAATATATGGTCGAGTGGTACGTGGAATTACAATACCTGGTTGAATTTTTCATATGTCAATAAGAGTATGTTTCCTCTTGTATTTTATGGGTAGATATACTTTTTATTATGTGATATTAATGGTTTCTCTATCATTGTCATTCTATTAGTTATGAACATGGTTTATGATAGACTTGAGTTGTGGTTCTAATCATTTTTTTATGAGTAGAGGAAATGATAATGAATGCATGACCTAACAAAGGATTTTGAAGCTATTATGAGGAGGCATCAATACTTCTTGATAAATATTAGATATGTATGAATTTCCTATGTTCAAATGTGTTTATATGACCTGTAAATTACAAATTCATGATGAGTTTGACAAAATGTCTTTCATGGCCAGGCCTTGTCAGATTAGGTCGTTTTTCAAGTTTTGAATTAGAGACGTTGTCTGTGATATCAAAAACAACAAAATAATCAACTGATCTAGCAAATTTAGATGTTATCGTAAAAATTATTTTCAACAAGACACCAAAAAGAATGGGATATGTAAATGCATCCTTTATTTATATTATTAACTCAAGAAAAGAGTACATGCCCATACAAAATATCAGAGCCCATACAGTGGAATATCTGAGCCCCTAAAAGAGAAAACAAAGAATGAAGAATAATCATGGACCCTTGATGGATCCACCAGGAAAAATAACACCCACGAGGTTTTCCTCCCTGGGACCAAACTGGAACTAGCCATGCCAAGTTCTCAAGAGAAACACAATAATATCAATGAACTTGAATGATTGCCAATGCCTACATTCTATCCCCTTTTATAGGCTTGATGGACTCTATAGTGACCTTATTTTATTATTTTACCTCGAAAATCAACAACACATACCATGGGAAAATACCACGATAAATACCATGGAAAAATTCTGTCCATTTTGACCAGATCAAGAAAGGGAATATTACAAATCCTCCCTCCCAAAAATTTCTTTCCCTCAAGAAATTCAATGTTACCCACAATAGAGGAGTTGGTACCAGGTCCCATACAAACAAGTGTGTTATTCCATACCTCCATGATAAATGATCCTAAATGGATCCTTCGATACATGGATTCCAAAAAATCCTCTGCAAATCATTTTCTTGATAGATTGATCTGGATCCCAAACAATCCTTTGACCAACTGTGGCCCCATTGGATTCTCCTGGATCATAATGACACCTAAGTCTTGGGACATGTGAGTTATGGTACCATCTCAGCATTCTATCACTACCCATGCCAAAGGGTCCAAGCTCAAATATTCCCTTGGTTGTGAATATCTTCCTAGGAATCAACCCATTAATAGAGTAGAAATTCATAATATCTCGTCAATCCATGCCTTGGGAAGGATGAATATTTACAAATAAGCCATGTTGATGACGCTTAATGATCAATTCATGTTTCTCCACTTTTTCACCCAACATGATGCATTTGGAGAACTCATCCCTTCTCTTCCAATGTATAAAGGTGGTTTGGAAGAGTTGCAATCCTTATCTATGTAGTGCTATAGAGGGTTTCTCTGGAACTCCCAAATGTACTCCTCTTGTTGCCTTGTGAGGGACTTTATTTGTTCCTCAAAAATAGACAACTTGGTTGTTGATTCGACACATACCCCTATGAACTTCTAAAATTTTCTATTTTCTTTTAAGATAGTGTCTTGAATAGTACAGACCCTTTGCTTCAACATCATAATATAAGTCTTGAAATGCATGATATTTTCCCGAAATTCCTCTTCTAAAAATTCTAGTTCCCTTTTTAATGTATGTGTATCTATCTACACAGATACCCCACGACCGCAACTTAAACTTGAACATTTGACTGACCCTCTAGAAATATCTCATCCTGCATTACTATATTTTTCATGCTTCCCCATATGATCATTCTCATCATGTTGAATTATTACTACTAGCTCCTCATTTTTTTCTCCTCGAATGTATTATTCTTGGCCATCTCCACCTGTGCGCATAAGTTGTCCACCCTCTTTAGTTGCCAAACTTGGATGTAATAATGGACTTTTATGTACACCTGATTACCCGTACTCTTTATGGATTTTCTCCTGGATAGCTATGGACTAAACTACCACATTATCAAGAGGAATTACCTCCCTCCTTTCCCCATGTACTTTTTCAAGTTGACCGATTATCATCGGTTTTTCGTGGAAGCTTCTATGAAAAAAATGGTGTTTTTCTCACCATTTTTACTTGAATTCTCGGATCCTTCATATATTCTCTCCTAAAATCCAGTGAACCAAACTATGGATGAATCCCCATGATCTGAAGAAGTATCTAAATCTTCTACCCTTCTCTCCTCCTTGTCACCTGGACATGAATGGTTAAGGACCCAAGGTCTCTTGTATATAAAGCATAGTCCTATCATCCTTATTTCATTCTTTCTTCCTCCATGAATCCTACTCAACTCATTCCAGTCAGCACCCATATAAGAAATTTTATGTTTTTCCTCACCAACCTCTCGACTAGATCATAGGAAAATGGTGATACCTTTGGTTTCTTCCTAAAAATGGTAAAAAATTTAGATCTTAGTATCTTGAAGATATATGCATATCCTTATAATAAGAGAGAAAAAGTATTTTTCATACTTATTTTGACACAGTCTGGATGAGATGATGTAATGTTGGTGTAAAATTTGTGTACTAATTGAAAGATTAAGTTGTCACATTCCAAATTCAATGTAGGAGTTCCAAAGTTGAAATTTGTTAGGAGTTTAAAATTTTTCACCACCTCTAAGAGGTGGGAAGAATGATGTTATTCAACCCCTAAATTAATGCAGCTACTATCATCTATAATATATCTCTCATGATATCATTATTGAAAGGAAGTAATGGTGACATTAATGTTATGACCCTGCTAAGAGAAGAAGGAACTATGAGCCTAACCTCTTCACAAGGATTATTCCAGAGTCTATGTTGTATTAATGCAAACATGGATTCCTTGAGATACCTATTAATTTTCTTCCATTTTGGATGCCCCACCTTGGATATACATGAATCTAATTCCTCCAACCTATGAAGGTCTATGAATGAATTTGTTTATTTCAATTCAAAGCGAAGTGCAAAGAGCTTAACTCCTCTTCCTTGTCCTACCTTCACCTCCAATTGTTTATTATGCTCCAGAATGACATGGTCCCTTATTTACAATGCTATATTTTTTTGACCATGATTTTGGTTTATGGAGGTACTTTTCTAAAAAGGACCATATATCCTCACTAATTAAACAAGAATTTTATGGGTATTTTCCAAAGTCTCTTTAAGGCAATCTATATTATCCCATACTGAAGAAAAGAAATATGAAGGAATACAATCAAACCCTCAAAAAAAAAAAAGTTAATCCTTATATCTCCCATAACCCTAATATCTCCACCATCCAAGGGTTCACATAATAATACTCTCATGGCTAGAACCAACTTCACTAAATACATAATTTAATTAGTATGGCCTACCTTCTCCGAAACCTTATGTCACAGATTGTGCAACCTTAAAAAACTTTGGTTATGGATGGATCCACTTAATAACCCTGAGTTTCATACTCAATAACAATACATAGGATTAAAAGGAAATCCATGTGATTTCATCTTAAATTTGACCCAGCTAAAGAAACATTTCATTTTATCAACCCAATATATAGAACTAAAGAGGAATTTACATGTTTCAACATGATTTGATTTATACCCCTCCTTCTATCAATAATTCCTAGTTAATAAACTCCGAGAGGCATGTAATTAGTGGCCATGGTCTCTTAAAAAGAACAGGTGATTGATGGGGCTTCTGTAGGAATTTATCCTATTGATCTGGCCATGAGAAATCGTATACCCTCATGACACGTTTGAGATGGGATTTTTCTTGCAGCCTAGGCTCTATAAAAATACTGGGGAAAGGGAGGATCTGTAATGGCCCAATTAAATGATCGATGGACTGGAATCAGAGTCCCAGTTATCTTCTCAGTAGACAAGCGTGGTGAAAATCGACTGCACGCCAGTGCCTTGTTCAGTGATCTTCCCTCTATGACTTGATCACTAGAATTTCTCGCATTCCCATTATTATTGGAGTTTACTTATCCCATTTATAACACAAATTTTTTCTCCTTTTTTACACGCTCCTAATATTTGACAGGAAAATATGTGAATTTCCCACTGATTTACTTCGCCTCTAACCTCTAAATGCCCATCTTCACAACGACTGGTCTACTCTAGATGTAAAAACTCCAAGTATAGTTAACTCAAATTTGGTTATATCTAGGCCCATCCAATACACGTCTGTATTGAGAACTGGCCTGTTGGCATCCTACAGCTACGATGGTGGAAACTTCCGATAGTCGACGATCCTACTCTACGCTTTGACCTAGTGGTTAATGAAACACTATAAACCATTATTATAATTATCAGTGCATGGTATCTACAAATAATTTCTATAACCCTAAAAATTACCAATACGATCGAAATACCCTAGCCCGTGATGTTTGGTGTCTCAGTCGTTGATCATGAGAATTTTAGAACTTGTGTGATGCTTCTCAGCTAGAAACAATGGCCCTATAATAATGAAAAACCCAATCACTAGGGAGACACTTGACTACTTGATATCGAAACCAAGGTTTATGAAAATATTAAATCGTATCTTTGCCACATATGTGATGGGCACAAAATAAACCTTGAATTAAAAATCCCATATGAGAGTCTTAGATCCGATATGAAATTACCTAAATAATATCATTTAATAGTCGACAAATCTAGGGTGATAGCTAGTATCACTAAAGATGGGAAAATGGAAAATACTGTTGGGTTTGTGTTATATTCTTTCCAGGACTAATAACACGCGAGGGGGTAACAGGGGGGCGATAGCCCCCACTGTACGTTGCGCTGGGGGAAATGTCGGGTGGGGGTAAGGGTCACAGGTGGGGCGGTAGCCCCCACTATCGGGGTCTTGGGCAATGCCCTGGAAACTTTGTTTGGTCATTATTTTCTGGTGGGCAGACCTGCCCATGGTTTTTTGCATGGGTTTGCACATGGTTTTGGGGCATGATGGTTTTCAGCCCCCGTTATTTTATAGATCCGGTCAAGGGAACTACAACCATGTTCTAATCCAGGGTTAATGGATTGGGGTTTATGTATGCTTTGGAATGTATTTATATTTTTTGTAACACTAAAAGGAATATAATGAAAAATCAAGCTGGTCATCCCGATTTACGATCCAGGGGAAAGTCTCTGTGTTTATCTGTTTTATGTTTTATGCTCTTGCCATTGTATATTTTCTGTCTTTAGGATTTGTTTACAGATAATTTTCTATAGGTTTAAAACCTACGAAGAAATCAAACTAAAGTTATGACAATATTGCAAAAAAAAATCCCTCAGGCTAGTAGGATGGACAACTCTAATACCACTTTAATATCCCAAACAATGAAATAATCAATGATCTGGCACATTTAGATGTTCTCATGAAAAATGTTTTCAACAAGACACTAAACACAATAGGACCTAGAAAATTATCCTTTATTTATATTATTAACTAAATAAATGAGTACATTACCATACAAAATATCAGAGCCATGGAAAATTTTAGGGGCCAATATTCGTAGATGGGCTAATTTTCCATGTTTTTTCCAACAAAAAGATTCGCCAATTTCCATTTTTTTATAAAAGTGATTTGCCGAAATTTTACAATATAAAATTATTTTACCTTAAAAATCACCAACATTATATAAAAATATATATAATATCATTATAAATTTGAAAAATTTTACAAATAGATGAATAAATATTTTATATTTTCCATATTAGCGACTAGTGAGATTCGCCATTTTTTTAAACTTCAAAATAATTTTCCATCCTTAAAATTTTCCCTGATCAGAGCCCCTATAGTGGCATGATCGACTTCTCATTAAAAGAGAAAAAAAATACTGAAGAGGAATCATGGACCCAGATGGATCCACCAAAAAAATTAACACCAACGAGATTTTCATCCCTGGGATTATTCTAGAACTGGCCACATCAAATTCTCAAGAAAAACACAATAATATAGATAAACCCGACTTATTCCCAATGCTTAGCATCCATCTCGTTTTATAGGCTTTATTGATTCTTTAGAGACCTTATTTTATTTTTTTCCCTCGAAAACTGATGACAAATACCATGGGTTGATACCACGGTATATACCATGGAAATATTCCATCCATTTTGACTAGATCAAGAAATAAGTTATTACATTATCATCTTTTTATTTATCCTTTATGATAGTGCCATCTTTTTTGGGAAGAGGCTTGAGCTCTGTCCCTGAAAAACTGGCTCAGAATTTAGGGTTGCTGGCACAAAAATTCCTAAAAAAGGCTGCAGTCACATGGATTCCTTGGTGTTCATGCAACTAGAGGGTTTCAACCACATGGAGGGATTCTCATCACTATGACTAGTGATCTAGCTCAGGAAAACAACAAGTTGTCTCGAGGGTTGAGCACCTGGAAGGGTTGGTTGGCTCCTGAAGGTCTTGTAGCATCTATTGAAGGTTTAATAGGTCTGGTCTTGCCAATTCCACTTTGTTAATTATACCTAGGAAGTTTAATCATATCATAGTAACTCTTTGTCACATGTTACCCCCGTGGACTAGTTAGTTTGGGTAAATGTGAGAGGAGGGTGTTACATGGTGGTATGAAAGCATGGTTATGTTCTCCCTTGGTGATGTTTTGTTTCCATTGTCGTTAGATGAATGTGTTGTCATATGTACATTTCGAGTGCCTATGTTTCCTTATGCTTTTGGTTTGTGTGATTTTTATTTATGCATGGTGGTGGCCATGGTTTCTATTGTGATGTCATTCATCAGTTGATGGTGCTCTTGTCGGAATGCATTCATCATGAATGCATGCTAGTGTCTGTATGTATTATATATTAATGTGTGTTTCACACATGTTTTTATGCTTGCACTGTGTCTAGTTGGTGTTTTAGTTATGGCATCATGCATGGTAACTGGATGGTGATTGATATGATGGATATATATTGTTATGATTATTATTATACATGTATTGTGCTAATCTAGTTGATCTTGCAGATGAGATACCTCCCCTGAACTATGCTGAGGTATGTTGGTTATGTTTGTTTTTTGGTTTAAATGTAATGATATACTTGTAGGAAGAGAAAAAAAGATTAATAGTAGGACGATAGACTACAGTTCATGCTCCCTATAGATCACATGAGAAACATGGTGTTGAGTACTCCCCTCACATAGAAGACATTTTGAGAAGTTTGAAGGAAAAAATAATAAGTTTCAAAGATGATAATGACCTAATAATTCAATCACAAGAGATACTTTCTAGGGCACGAAAGAAACAAGCAGAGGTCAATCCAGTTATCCTTTAGAGTTTTTCAAACTTGCAGAGACAAGGAATGCTTAGAATTAGTCATGGGAAGGATTGTAGGACTAATGGATAAAATGGTAGCAGGTGAAATGGTGGGCACAAGTTGGATATAGATGAAATAGTAAGAGATGGAAGATTCTTGGATACACCCAATAGACAAGCTAGTTGACATGGTCTTTACTCTAGTTCTCGTTCATATAGGTATCATGGTCATCATCACTATCATCATTACAGGAGGAATGGCGAGGGATATTTTTCGGATGAGTTCAAGAAAGAAAAGCCACCTACATTTGATGGATAAATGAAGAATTTACATGATATAGAAGCATGGTTACTTAGGATGGATAAGTTCTTTAGATTGCATGATTACTTAATAAACGTGAAGGATAAAATATCGACATTCAGTTTTAAAGGTAAAGTACGCATTTGGTGGCAAGATGTAAAGAACGTCAGAGGAATTCAACAAGAGGATTTGTCTTGGAGGGAGTTTGAGAGACTTTTAAAGAATAATTATCTATCGGAGAGATATTATGATGACATGGAAAAGGAATTCTATAAGGTGAATATGGGATCTATGACCAATGAGGAGTAAACTAGTAGATTTTTGGAGTTACTGAGGTATGTGCCTTATCTGAAGGAGGAGAAAGCGAAGATTCAAAGATGCATTAGTGGGTTGTTGATAGAATTCAAATACAAATATTAAATTTGATGAGCCTAGATCACTCAAGGAAGCCATTAGGAAGCCAAATCATTGTTATGAGAAATCAAAGTATAGATCTGAGACTAAGTAGGATTGGAAAGGTAATGATAAAAATAAAGGAAAGTTGGATAAGAAGCGAAAAGTTCCTAAGGACACAAGTAACAAAGAAAATGAAATGCCACCTAATAAGCTCAATGCATTTGAAAGAGGACAGAAATTTTAGTCCAAGGAGATGAAAAAGTGTTCAAGTTGGAAGCCTTTACTACGTTATAATTATGGAAAGGATCATCGCAAGCGAAATTGTCCACAACATTAAGGTGGTAGACCACATATCTATAGTTCTCGGGAAGAAGATACAGTGGGGGATGTTGGATAGAGTATTCCTTGGATTTATGCAACACTAGGTAATAGGCATGCAGATCACAAGGTGTCTATTATCGAGATGGACGGTAAGATTTGTGATCAAGTTGTCTATATTTTGATTGACCCTAGATATAATTATATTTGTGTTACTCATGACTTTGTGGATAAGTGTTGTTTGATTAAAGATGTTGTTTGAAATATGATGTAATGTGTTCTCCTTGATGGCAACCTACTTGATGAAGTTGTCCTTGATGGAAACCTACTTGATGATTTTCCTATGATAAGCAACCTATGTGTTAAATGTAAGAATGACGTATCTACAGATCAGTTCATATGTGACAAAGAAAATAATTACAGTATGTTCTAGAGAAATTTTATTTTTAAATATGTCACAATGTATACGTGGGTTTGTAAAGGCCAAGTTGCATATGCACACGGATAACTATGTCCCAAGTCATGTATGCCCATTTGTGCTTAAAATTTATAATACCAGGGAGCTTTACCATGGTATTAGCCCACAATATTGAGCGTTTTCTTATCTATTTGATTCTGTCCAGGATTACCATCAGCACTTGAGTGGTTTTGACTCATGGTATTGGTAAAAACTAAATCTATTTAAGGGGAAGAAGATCATAGTGCAAAGTGTGCATGAGTAAAGGTTGTTATTGAATAAAATTCTCTAATGAATATCTGTATGGAAGAACTCTGCTTTTAATCGATAGATCTAAATCTATGATACACCCATGGATATAATGATGGTTCAAGATCTCTAGATCTGAAGATGATGAAGATGTAGTATGATCTACTGAAGAAATGATGGAGATCTGGCACAAGTTTGCTGAAGAAAATGAATAAATTTGGGTAAGTTTTATAGATTTGGCCTGTTCTACAAAATATAAATTTACAGATCTATATGCTATTTGGTTTCAGTAAAAACTTGTATATACACGGGTTTGCTTCATTGCAATCATGTATGGCAGTTAGGGTTTTCTGAAGAATACACAAAAGTATACGCAGGTTGGTGTGCATAAAAGCATGTATGTACGCGGCTTCAGTGAAGCAAAGTAGCGTATGTTGTTTGAATTAATGACTGTTTAGGGTTGAGTTTGTATCTGCATATCTATTCTGAAGTCTGGGTTATTCTTGAAGTTTTGGTTACATTGTTTTCACTGTTCTAATTAAAGCATTGGGCAAAGCTTATGATTGATGACAAAGGGTTGTGTTGATGTTGTTTGATCCAGTATGAAAATTGATGAAACATGGTCTGCAATGGGTCTGAGGGTTGAAGCCTTCAGTATGGAAGTAGAAGCTTCTTGCCAGTAGAAGCTGGTGTTATGTTCAGGGGGTTGAAGCTCCCTTCGAGGAGTGGCTCATAAACGAGATCAGGGAGTTGGAGCTCCCTTCCAGTAGCAGCTGGTAAACAAGTGAAGGTTGCAGCCTTTTGCAGGTAGAATCCTACATACTGATATGATTTTGCATCAGTACAATGTTGTAAACAGTTTTCCATATAACAAATATTGAAGACAGAGACAAAAACAGTGGTGGTTTTCTCCCGAATTAGGTTTCCACCTTAAATACTGGTTTTCATGTGTGTTTCACTTCTGTGATGTTTTATACTATTGTTACTACACATATTTCTTGTTTATCTAACCTGATGCATAATTGGTAAATCTGTTTTGAAGTCGGTTTCTAAGATACTTTATAAAATAGAAATTTATATCAGTATACGCAAGTTTCTTTCACCATATCTGTGTGTATACGCGAGTTCAGATCATAAAAGTTGCGTATGGAATTCTGCAAAAGAAAAATTTAAACTTATAAATATGAGCTAAAAATACTGATTCACCCCCCCTCTCAGTATTTTTCCCAACAATTGGTATCATAGCAGGTCCTTCTGAAGAAGCTTAGCCACTGGAAGGAAGATTAGCCAAGATGAGCAATCAAGATGGAAAAACATCTATCAGGCGTCCACTATTCAATGGAAACAATTTAATCTTCTGGAAAATAGGAACAGGATCCTATCTTCAGTCTCTTGGAGCAAATGTATGGGCTATTGTTGAAGGACGTTATCAATATCCAGCCTCAGTTCCAATAGATGCAATGGCAAGAAAGAACTATGAAAGAAATGCAAAAGAAGTCAATGCAATATTGGGGAGTCTAACAGAATCAGAATTTGTCAAGGTCATGCAGTTGAATAAAACAAAGGAAATATGGGACAAAATCATTCTAAGCTATGAAGGTGATACAAAGGTAAAAAATTCTAAACTCCGAACTCTCAGAATTCAATATGAAAATGTAAGGATGCATAATGAGGAGAGCATTTTCAGTTTATTTTTATGTCTAGATGATATTTTAAATCATATGAGAAATTTGGGTGAAACCATAACTGATACTACTATGGTTGAAAAAGTTTTAAGATCTCTAACTTCAAAATTTGAGTCAAAAGTGTCTGCTATTGAAGAGAAGTGGAATCTTCAAAGTCTTACTATTGTTCAACCTTCATGGCATTCTAACTGCATGTGAAATGAGAAAAGGAGGATCATCTAAAGTCAAATAATCTGTCTTTAGAGCTTCTACAAAAGGAAAATAAGTACAAGAAACAGAAGGATCAGGGTATGTTTCATAAGAAGATGAGGTAAATTTTGTAAAGAAGCTCCAAATTGGTACTGGAAGGTTCAAAGGTAAGCTTCCTTTAAGAAAATTTTCTTCTGGTACAGTTGGTCATTATGCTGCTAAGTGTCCTCATAAAGAAACACATGAAAGAGGAAAATAAGTAGCAATAAGAAATAACTATCAGTTTAACACTAGAAAAAGTTATTATACTCATGAAGATAGTGATGGGTTATCCAACAGTGGGGAAGAATCTAATCAAGATCTTAGATTTCTCATGGCATTTGAAAAAGAGTCTAGCGAAGAAAAGGATACCTTTATGGATGCTCTAGAAGAAAATGATTTTCTTGAAGAAATCAATCAGCTCAAAATACGTTTGGAAGAGAGAAAAATATCCATAGAAACTATAAAAAATCAGCTTGAAGAAAAGGAGAGACATAATGAGAAATTGGAATGTGAAGTAGTAAGTCTAAGAAAAGAGATTAAGAAAGTAAAGACTTTGAATCTTAGATTTGCTAAAGGATATAAAACCTTAGATGAAATTATCAAGGTACAAAGTTCTCCTCTTATGAAGACACGTCTGGGATATGTCGAAGAATCTTCTCAGTATTCAGCACCAAACTATCTAAAAGTAGCTACAGCCAGCCTACAACATTCTGCCGCTCAACAAGGAAACAAAGAAAATTTACAGGTAAAGCATGATCATCTCAATACAAAGAACACTATCAAAAATACCCTTCAGAGAAATATCAACCAACAGGTAATCACAAATAGAAGGTCCCATGATCGCAGAAATTTCTTTTTCAATGGACAATGTTTCTCATGTCATAATTTTGGTCATAAATCTGTTCAATGTGTTGCATACAAAACCATCATGACTAGAGAAGCATGAAAGGAAATAATTGATACTCGAGTAAAGAAGAATACATATAAAAACTTTTATCCTCTTCAAAATGAAATTGAATGTGCTTATTGCATTAACTTTGGTCATGAAGAATCTGAATGCAGGAGAAAATTTCAACCGAAAGAGCATATACCTTGAACTTCCAAAGTATGGAGAAAGAAGGAATTACAATTTGAGAACTGTGGCATAGATTTATTTGCAGAAGGAGAAGAAAATCAATGGTACATTGATAGTGGATGCTCAAAACACATGACAGGTGATAGAAATAAACTTCTTGCATACAATGCTCTAGAAAGAGAGAAGAATGTTACTTTTGGAAATGATACTCCTGCTGTCATTAAGGGAAAAGGTTCTGTTTTTATAAAAGAAAAGGTGAAAGATAACAATGTTATGTATTTGGATGGATTAAAGCATAACCTGTTAAGTGGAAATCAAATGTGTGATCAAGGAACTGAAGTTGTTTTTAGCTCAAAATAATGTGTGGTACGTGATCTTGATACAGAAAAAACAATTATAAAAGGAAATAGAACACCAAGCAATTTGTATGTATTGAAAAGTTGTAAACAGAAATGTTACTCCATCTTCAAAAATTTGGTTATGGAATAGAATATTGGGGCATTTGAGCTTCTCTCAAATCAAAAAATCTAGCAGACTCAAAGCTGTTCATGATCTTCCAAATATTACTCTACCTGAGAGTACCATATGCAAATCTTGCCATTTCGGTAATCAAACCAGAGTGCAATTTAATGCCAAAGAAGGATCAGCAATTAAGCCTCTTGAACTCATCCATACTGATATATGTGGACCTATGAGAAAAATGTCACCCCGTGGAGAAAAATACTATATTCTGTTTATTGATGATTTCTCTAGAATGTGTTGGATTGGGTTGCTAAAATACAAAGATGAAGCATTCGAAAAATTTCAGATCTTGAGAGCACTGGTTGAAAATTAATTAGATCTAAAAATCAAGTGTCTTAGATCTGATCAAGGAGGTGAATATATATCAGATGAATTATTTAATTTTTGTGAAAAACATGGCATAAAAAGACATTTCTCTGTAGCGGGTACTTGACAAAAAAATGGCATAGCATAAAGAATGAATAGAACAGTTCAACAGATGGCTCGGGCTATGCTTGATGATTCACAAACACCTGACACATTTTGGGGAGAAGCAACACATACTATTGTAAATATTCTTAACAAAGCACATGTTTGTGTAAACAATGATAAAACTCCATATGAGCTCTGGTATGGTAATCTTCCCACTATAAAGCATTTTAAAGTTTTTGGAAGAAAATTTTTCATCAAGAACAATGATAAAAAACTTGGCAAGTTTGAACCTAGCGCAGATGAAGGAATATTTCTTGGTTACTCTTCTAGAAGTAAAGAATATAAATTCTTCAATAAAAGACTTTGGAATATTGTTGAATGCATTGACATTGTAATTTATGAGTCTCTCTCAACTCCAAAAGGGGAAATACAAACAAAAAATGAAGATGATGATGATGTATATCTTCCTAAATAAAATAAAGATAATATAGAAGGTGGACCCAATGAAGCAACATAAGAAGATCTATCTGAAAAGGGTCCATCCAGATATGTTCAAAAGAATCATCCAGAATCTCAAATTTTGGGAGAAAGGGGATCAGGTGTCCAAACAAGAAGAACTCTTGTAGGGTCTACTAGCTATCTAGCATTTTTATCCACCATTGAACCACAAAATGTCAATCAAGCTAGTAAATATGAATGTTGGATTCAAGCCATGAATGAAGAACTTGATCAAATTGAAAAAAATCATACTTGGGAACTAGTTCCATGACCTCATGATAAAAATGTTATTGGAACAAAATGGATATTCAAAAAATAGTTAAATGAAAATGGAGATGTTATTAGAAACAAGGCTAGACTTGTTTGTAAAGGGTATGCTCAACAATAAGGTATAGACTTTGAAGAAACATTTTCTCCTGTAGCTAGACTTGAAGCCATCAGAATGTTTCTTGATTTTTCAAGCTTTCAACAAATCAAAATTTATCGAATGGATGTTAAATTTTCTTTCTTCAATGGTGATCTAGAAGAAGAAGTTTATATAGAACAACCAGAAGGATTCATTTTGGGAAATGATGAAAAACTTGTTTGTAAACTTAAAAAGGCTTTATATGGTCTCAAACAAGCTCCAAGGGAATGGTATTATCGTCTTGACAAATATCTTCATCAACAAGGATTTTCGAAGGGATCTGCTGATAGAAACTTATACACAAAAATTGAAAATGATAAACTATTGATTGTGGTTGTATATGTTGATGATATCATTTCTGGAAGTAATGAAGAGTCCATGAGTCAGAAATTTGGTTCTGTTATGCAGCAAGAATTTGAAATGTCTTTACTTGGGGAACTAACATTTTTTTTTGGCTTACAAGTGTAACAAGCAACAAATGGCATACTCTTCTCACAAGAAAAATATCTTAAGAAAATTTTGAAGAAGTATGTGATGGAAGATTGCAAATCTATAAGTACATCAATGATAATCGGGTGTAACCTCAGTTCTCATGATGATTTTCCCACAGTGAATCAACCAGAATACATAACCATGATTGGAAGTCTACTTTATCTAACTGGGACAAGACCAGACATTATGCATGCAGTTGGGATTGTTGGACGATTCCAAGCTAATCCAAAAGAGTCTCACCTTTAGGCTGTCAAAAGAATATTCAAATATCTACAAGGAACTCAAGAGTTTGGCCTATGGTATCCAAAGAATGTTGATCTCACTCTTCATGCTTACACAGATGCAGATTGGGCTGGAAATTTTGATGATCGAAAGAGCACTAGCGGTGGTGCATTCTATATGGGGCCCCGATTACTATCTTGGTTTAGAAAGACACAAAGCTCTATTGCCTTATCTACAGTAGAAGAATAATATGTGGCTACCGCATCATGTTGCACACAACTTCTTTGGATGATATAGACTTTACAAGAAATTCAAATCAAATTTTCACCTCCCATATCCTTTATGTGTGATAATACAAGTGCCATTAGTATCTCAAATACTCATGTTATGCATTCAAAGACCAAGCACATTCATATCAAGTATCACTTCTTACGTGAACAGGTGCTTGAATAAAAGGTGAAATTGGAGTATGTTCCCTCCAAAGAATAAGTTTCTGATATATTTACTAAACCTCTTCCCAGGGAAGCATTCGAATATCTCAGACAAAAGTTGGGAATTGTATTTCCCACTCAGAAAATAAAATCTTCTTAAATTTAGAAGATTAAATTGGATATGCAGATTTCATAAAGGACAGTCGCGTATATACGCAAGTTTATATACAGAAAACCGCGTATTGGGTATCTCTGGTGATGTTACAGTTCTTACATTTCTGTTTGATTCTCTAATATATTGTTGATATATATGCCTTGATGTTTTGCTGTTGAAAGTGTTCAGGATGCACAAGCTAAGGGGGGGAACTTGTCCTGTGGGAAAGGATGCATTGTTGGCATTCTAAGTGTTTGTTGTGGTCTGGTCTCATGAATGAGATTCATTGGTATTTTTTATAAAAAATCATTTGATGAAAAGGTCATCTTGAGACCTATGATGTAAAATTGTTATATTCAGTCATGTAAGGACTTGGTCAAATTTGTAAACCCACTTGGTGATGTTTCAGAATAGTTGCAGTGATGTTGGGTATCTCTGGTGATGTTACAGTTCTTACATTTCTGTTTCATTCTCTAATATACTGTTGATAAATATGCCTTGATGTTTTGCTGTTGAAAGTGTTCAGGATGCACAAGCTAAGGGGGAGAACTTGTCCTGTGGGAAAGGATGCATTGTTGGCATTCTAAGTGTTTGTTGTGGTCTGGTCTCATGAATGAGATTCATTGGTATTTTTTATAAAAAATCATTTGATGAAAAGGTCATCTTGAGACCTATGATGTAAAATTGTTATATTCAGTCATGTAAGGACTTGGTCAAATTTGTAAACCCACTTGGTTGGGTAGTTTAGTCAAATATGTAATTCCACTTGGTTTGATCATTGATGTAAGTATGAGTCCTTGGTGATAGGAATGGTCATACTTGGTTGAGTTATAGAGCCATGTACTTCATTGAAAAATCTGTCTAAATATTAACCATGAACTCACGGGGAGCATGGTAAATTCAGTACACTTCAGATCTACAGAGCTCATCTCTATACAAGGGAAGAGAAACCTTTTTTGGTTTGGATCCGTCCTTTGCCCTTGATGTGAAAGGGGGATAGTATCATGGTGTTTGAATAATGGTTATGATTAATGTATCTATCTATTGTGGTGATCAAACAGCATCGTGATTGCCATCAAGTCCAAAGGGGGAGATTGTTGGCAATATGATGTAATGTGTTGTCCTTGACAGTAACCTACTTGATGAAGTTGTCATTGATGGAAACCTACTTGATGAGTTGCCTATGATAAGCAACCTATGTGTTAAATGTAAGAATTATGTATCTATAGATCAGTTCATATGTGACAGAGAAAATAATTACAGTATGTGCCAGAGAAATGTTATTTTTAAATATGTCACAATGTATACGCAGGTTTGTAAAGGCCAAGTCGCATATGCACGTGGATAAGTACGTCCCAAGCCACGTATGCCCATTTGTGCTCAAAATTTATAATACCAGGGGGCTTTACCATGGTATTAGCCCATAGTATTGAGCATTTTATTATCTATTTCATTTCGTCTAGGATTACCATCAACACTTGAGTGGTTTTGACTCATGGTATTGGTAAAAACTAAATCTATTTAAGGAGAAGAAGATCATAGTGCAAAGTGTGCATGAGTAAGGGTTGTTATTGAATAAAATTATCTAAGGAATATATGTATGGAATAAATCTTCTTTTAATTGATAGATCTAAATCTATGATGCACCCATCGATATAATGATGGTTCAAGATCTGTAGATCTGAAGATGATGAAGCTCTAGTATGATCTACTGAAGAAATGATGAAGACCTGGCGAAATTCTGCTAAGGAAAATGAATAAATCTGGGGAAGTTTTATATATCTGGCCTGTTCTGCAAAATATAAATATATAGATATATATGCTAGTTGGTTTCAGTAAAAGTGCGTATATACACGGGTTCGCTTCATTAAAAGCGTGTATGGCAATTATGGTTTTCTGAAGAATACACATAAGTATACGCAGGTTGCTGTGCAGAAAAGTGTGTATGTACATGGCTTCAGTGAAGCAAAGTAGCGTATGCTATTTGAATTAATGACTGTTCAGGGTTGAGTTTGTATCTGCATATCTATTCTGAAGACTAGGCTATTCCTAAAGTTCTGGTTACAGTGTTTTCTAATTAAAGTATTGGGAAAATTTTATGATTGATGATAAAGGGTTGTGTTGATGTTGTTTCATCCAGTATGAAAATTGATGAAACGTGGTCTGTAGTGGGTCTGAGGGTTGAAACCTTCAATATGGAAGTAGAAAGTTCCTGCCAGTAGAAGCTAGTGTTATGTTTAGGGGGTTGAAGCTCCCTTCTAGGAGTGGTTGGTAAATGAGATCAGGCGGTTGGAGCTCCCTTCCAGTAGCAGCTGGTAAACGAGTGAAGGTTGCAACCTTCTGTAGGTAGAATCCTGCGTACTGATATGATTCTGCATCAGTACAATGTTTTAAACAGTTTTCCATATAATAAATATTTAATACAGAGACGACAGTAGCGGTGGTTTTCTCCCAAATTGGGTTTCCACCTTAAATATTGGTGTTCATGTGTGTTCCACTTGTGTGATGTTTTATACTCCTGTTAATGTACATATTTCCTGTTTATCTAACCTAATGCATAATTGTTAAATCTGTTTTAAAGTCTATTTTTGAAATACTTTATAAACTAGAAATTTATATCAGTATATGTGAGTTTCTTTCATCATATCCGTGGGTATACGTGAGTTTAGTTCATAAAATCTGCGTATGCAATTCTGCAAAATAAAAATTTAAAGTTATAGATATGAGCTCAAAATACTGATTCACCGTCCCTCTTAGTATTTTTCCCAATAGATGTGCATGAAAAGTTTTGGTTTGTGCAATTGGGTATAGGTAGAAAGAAAAGATTTCATCACTAGGTAAGAGGTTGCACATTTGAATTGAATGGTATTCTGATGTCAACGCATTTGAATGTACTTGCATTGGGATCATGTGATTTTATATTGGGTATGGAGTGTTTTTATCTTCACAAGACGAAGGTGGATTGTTATCAAAAGGTCATTGAGTGCTTGGATGACAATGGCGAATAGAGAATTTTAGAGGGTAATGTTGGCAATATGATGCAATGTGTTGTCCTTGATGGCAACCTACTTGATGAAGTTGTCCTTGATAGAAACCTACTTGATGAAGTTGTCCATGATGGAAACCTACTTGATTAATTGCCTATGAAAAACAACCTATGTGCTAAATATGTAAGGATGATGTAGCTACAGATTAGTTCAGATGTGACAGAGAAAATAATTCCAAGTAAGTGCCAGAGTAATGATGAGCAAGATATGTCACAAAGCATATGCGGGTTTGTAAATGCAAAGTAGCGTATGTACGCGGAAAATTATGTACCAAGTAGCATATGACTATTTGCACTCTAAATTTATAAAACCAGGAGACATTACCATGGTATTGGCCCACTGTATTGAGTGCTTGATTATCTATTTGATCCCGTCCAGGAATACCATCAGTAGTTGAGTGGTTTTGACTCATGGTATTGACAAAGGCTAAATCTATATAAGGAGAAAAATATCATAGTGCTAGGGTGTGCATGTGTAAGGGTTGTTAATAAATAAATCTCTTTAAGAGATATCTGCACGGTTGAACTCTGATAGATCTGAATCTATGATGCACCTATGGATATGATGAAGGTTTAAGATCTCTAGATCTAGAAATGATGAATCTCTAGGATGATCTGCAAAAGAAATGATGAAGACCTGGTGCAAGTCTGATGAAGAAATTGAAGAAATCTGGGTAAGTTTATAGATCTGGTTTGTTCTGTAAAGTTTATCTTTCACAGATCTATACGCTATTTTGTCTCAGTAAAAGCGCGTATATACGTGGGTTTTCTTAATAAAAGGCGGGTATGGAAGTTAGGGTTTCTGAAGCTTATTTATATATATTACTTCTATGATTTACGTTTTCTTTGTTGTTGGTCAATGAAGTCTTCTTGAACTTCTGGGTTGATTGAATATGGTGTATGCTTCTGATTTGATAATGAACAAATATAATCACTGATTGAGAAAAAATGATGAAGGATAAGTGACTATCTAAACAGTTCTGTATTGCTGATAGATTGTCTAAATTGAAAGTTTCAGATCTGAATATGAGTCTAAACAGATTCTGAAAGAAAGCATACACTAGTTGGTGAAAATAAAATCGCGTGTATACGCAGAAACTATGAAGAAAAGTCACGTATTATTTCAAAATATAAAAAATAGCATGCACTGAAGAATACATAGGTTGGTGTGAAGAAATTCGCGTATATACACGGGTTACATAAAGAAAAATAGTGTATGGTATCTAAATTAATGGTTGTTCAAGGCTGAATGTGTATCTGATTATCTACTCTGAAGTCTGGGTTATTTCTGATATTCTGGTTACATTGGTATTGATGTTCTGATTGAAGTTTTGGGTAAAGTATGGTTGTTGATTTTAAGGGGTTGTATTGAAGTTGTTTTGATCCAGTATGAAAATTGATGAAATTTGGTTTGCAGTGGATCTGAGGGTCGAAGCCTTCAATATGAAAGTAGAAGGTTTCAACCAGTAGAAGCTGTTGTTGAACTCAGGGGGTCGAAGCTCCCTTCCAGGAGAGGCTAGAAAACCAGATCAGGGGGTTGGAGCTCCCTTCCAGTTGTAGCTGGAAAACGAGAGAAGGTTGCAGCCTTCAGCAGGTAGAAGCCTGTGTACTGGTATAATTCTACATCAGTACAATGTTGTAAAAGGTTTTCTATATAATAAATATTGAAGACAAAGACGATGGTAGCGGTGGTTTTCTCCCGAATTGGGTTTCCACCTTAAATATTGGTGTTCATGTGCATGATGCTTTACACTTTTGTTTAATGCTCATAAATTTTGATTATCTAGCCGTATTCATAACTGATAAATCTGTTTAAAAGAATGTTCCTGAGAAATTATCTAATTCTGAAAGATAAATTAGTATACACTAGTTTCCTTCTATATTTCTACGTGCATACGCCAGTTCAGTTCATAAAAACCGCGTATGGAAATTTTCTCAAAGAAAAAGTAAAATTTTTTCAGTCAGCTCTAAATACTGATTCACCCCCCCTGTCAATATTTTTCCCAACATTGGCATCACAGCAGGTCCTTCTGAAAAATATTAGCCGCTAGAAGGAAGATCAATCAAGATGAGCAATCAAGATGGAACAACATCTATCAAGCTTCCGCTCTTCAATGGAAACAATTTAATATTATGGAAAACAATGATGCAATCCTATCTTCAGTCTCTGGGAGAAGATGTATGGGCTATTGTTGAAGGAGGATATTAATATCCAACCATAGTACCAACAGATCCAACGGAAAGAAAGAATTATGAAACAAATGCAAAAACGGTCAATGCTCTATTGGGAAGTCTAATTGAATCAGAATTTGTCAAAGTCATGCATCTAGATACAACAAATGCTATATCGGACAAAATCATTCTAATTTATGAAGGTGATGTAAATGTAAAAAGTGCTAAACTCCAAACTCTCAGAATTCAATATGAGAATCTAAAAATGCATAATGAGGAGAGCATTTCCAATTTCTTTTTACGTCTTGATGATATTGTAAATCATATTAGAAATATGGGAGAAACAATAATTGAATCTACTTTGGTTGAGAAATTTTTAAGATCACTAACGGTAAAATTTGAGTCAAAAGTTTCTGCTCTTGAAGAAAAGCAGGATCTTCAAAATCTTACTGTGGTGCAACTTCATGGCATACTAACTGCATGTGAAATGAGAAGAGGAGGACCATATGAAGTCAAAGAAGTCGTCTTTAGAGCTTCTACAAAAGGGAAATAAGTACAAGAGACAGAAGTATCAGGGTATATCTCAGAAGAAGATGAGGTAAATTTTGTAAAGAAACTCCAACCTGGCACAGGACGGTTCAGAGGTAAGCTTCCTTTCAAAAAAATTTCTTGTGGAAGAGTTGGTCATTATGCTGCTAAGTGTCCTCATAAAGAAACACATGAAAAAGAGAAGGAAGTAGCAATAAGGAATAAGAATCGGTTCAGCACTAGAAAAAGTTACTATACTCATGAAGACAGTGATGGGTTATCTGATAGTGAGGAAGAATGTGAACAAGATCTTAGACTTCTCATAGCATTTGAAAAGGAATCTAGAGAAGAAAAAGATACTTTTATGGATGCATTAGAGGACAATTATTTTCTTGATGAATTCAATCAACTCAAAATATTCTTAGAAGAAAGTAAAATAGCCATAGAAACTCTGAAAAGTTAGCTTGAAGAAAAGGAGAAACACAATGAGAAATTAGAATGTGAAATAGTAAGTGTAAGAAAAGAAATTGAGAAAGTAAAGACTTTGAATCTTAGATTTGCTAAAGGATCTGAAACCTTAGATGAGATTATCAAGGTACAACGTTCTCCTCTTATAAATACAGGTCTTGGATATATCGGAGAATCTTCTCAAGCTTCAGCACCAAATTATCTAAAAGCAGCTACAACTAGTATACAACATTCTGCCACTCAGCAAGGGAATACATAATCTTTATAGGTAAAGCATGATCATATCAATTCAAAGACCACTAACAGGAATATATTTCAAAGAAACACCAATCAACAAGTAAATTCAAGTAGAAGATTTCATGATCGCAGAAATTTCTTCTTCAATGGATAATGTTTCTCATGTCACAATTTTGGTCATAAAGTTGTTCAATGTGTTGCATATAAAACCATCATGACAAGAGAGGCAAGAAAGAAAAGGATTGATATTGGAAAAAATAATAATACCTATAACAACTTTTCTCCTCTTCAAAATGAAGTTGAATGTACTTATTGCAATAACTTTGGCCATGAATAATCTGAATGCAGGAGCAAAGTTCAGCCAAAATAGAATTTTCCTTCAAGCTCCAAAGTATGAAAAAAGAAGGAATTACAGGTTGAAAATTGTGGCATAGCTTTATTTGCAGAAGGTGAATAAAACCAATGGTACATTGATAGTGGTTGCTCAAAACACATGAAAGGTGATAAAAACAATCTTCTTGCATATAGTTCTCTAGAAAAAGAAAATAATGTTACATTTGGAAATGATACTCCTGTTGTCATTAAGGGAAAAGGGTCTGTTTTTATAAAAGAAAAGGTGAAAGCTAATAATGTCATGTATGTGGATGGATTAAAGCATAACCTGTTAAGTGTAAGTCAAATGTGTGATCAAGGAACTGAAGTTGTCTTTAGTTCAAAAGAATGTGTGGTACGTGATCTTGATACAAGTAAAACACTTATAAAAGGAAAAATAACTCCAAGCAACCTGTATGTATTGAAGAACTGCAAAGAAAAATGTTACTTGAATAAATCTTCAGAAAACTGGCTATGTCATAGAAGATTGGGGCATCTGAGCTTCTCTCAAATCAACAAATCAAACAGACTTAAAGTTGTTCATGATCTTCCCAATATTACTCTACCTGAAAGTATCATATGCAAATCTTGCCAATTCGATAAGCAAACCAGAGTGCAATTTAATTCCAAGGAAGGATCATCAAGTTAGCCTATTGAACTCATTCATACTGACATATGTGGACCTGTAAGGAAAAATTCTCCACGTGGTGAACAATACTATATCTTATTTATTGATGATTTCTCTAGAATTTATTGGATTGGGTTCATTAAACACAAAGTTGAAGCATTTGAGAAATTTCAGATCTTCAAAGCAATGGTTGAAAATGAGTTAGATCTAAAAATCAAGTGTCTTAGATCTGATCGAGGAGGAGAATATACATCAGATGAATTCCTTGAGTTTTGTGAACAACATGGCATAAAAAGACAGTTTTCTGTAGCCAGCACTCCATAACAAAATGGCGTAGCAGAAAGAATGAATAGAACAGTTCAACAAATGGCTAGAGCTATGCTTGATGATTCCGAAACACCTGACACATTTTAGGGAGAAGAAGCACATACAGTGGTAAATATTCTTAACAAGGCATATGTTTGTGTAAATAGTGATAAAACTCCATATGAACTCTGGTATGGTAATCGTCCCACTGTGAAGCATTTTAGAGTTTTTGGAAGAAAATGATTTATCAAAAATAATGATGAAAAACTTGGCAAGTTTGAACCCAGAGCAGATGAAGGAATTCTTCTTGGTTACTCCTCTAGGAGTAAAGCATATAAATGTTACAATAAAAGACTTCAGAAGATTGTTGAAAGTATTGATGTTCTTATTGATGAGTCTCTTGCAGCTCCAAAAGAAGGAAAACAAACAACAGATGAAGACGATGGTGACATATATCCTTCTACATCAAATAGAAATGATATAGACAATGAACCCAATGAAGAACCTGAAGATGATTTATCTGAAAAAGCTCCATCTAGATATGTTCGAAAGAATCATCCAGAATCTCAAATTTTGGGAGAGAAGGGATCAAGTGTACAAACAAGAAGGACTCTTGTGGGATCTTCTAGCTATCTGGAATTTCTATCCACTACTGAACCACACAATGTCAATCAAGCTAGCAAAGATGAATGTTAGATTCAAGCCATGAATGAAGAACTTTATCAAATTGAAAATAATCACACTTGGGAATTGGTACCAAGACCTCATGACAAAAATGTCATTGGAACTAAATGGATATTCAAAAACAAGTTAAATGAGAATGGGGATGTTATAAGAAATAAAGCTAGGCTTGTTTCAAGGGGTATTATCAACAAGAAGGTATAGACTTTGAAGAAAATTTTGCTCTTGTAGCTAGACTTGAAGCCATAAGAATGTTTCTTGCTTTTTCAAGCTTCCAACAAATCAAAGTTTATCAAATGGATGTTAAATATGCTTTTCTCAATGGTGATCAAGAAGAAGAAGTTAATATAGAACAACTAGAAGGATTCATTTTGGGAAATGATGAAAAACTCGTTTGTAGACTTAAAAAGGCTCTATATGGTCTCAAACAAGCTCCAAGGGCACGGTATTATCGTCTTGACAAATATCTTCATCAACACGGATTTTCAAAGGGGTTTGATGATAGCAACTTATACACAAAAACTGAAAATGATAAACTATTGATTGTGGTTGTATATGTTGATGATATCAGTTTTGGAAGTAATGAAGAGTATATGAGTCATAAATTTTCTTCTGTTATGCAGCAAGATTTTGAAATGTCTTTACTTGGGGAACTAACATTCTTTCTTGCCTTGCAAGTGCAACAAGCAAAAAATGGCATATTCTTATCACAAGAAAAATATCTTAAGCAAATTCTGAAGAATTATGGCATGGAAGAGTGAAAACATGTAAGTACACCAATGATAACTGGATGTAATCTCAGTTCTAATGATGATTCCCCCACGGTGAATCAACCAGAATACAGATCTATGATAGGAAGTATACTTTACCTCACTAGGACAAGACCAGACATTATGCATGTAGTTGGAATTGTTGGAAGATTCCAAGCTAATCCACAAGAGTCTCACCTTCAGGCTCTGAAAATAATATTCAAATATCTACAAGGAACTTAATACTTTGGACTATGGTATCCAAAGAATGTTTATCTCACTCTTCATGCTTACAATGATGCAGATTGGGCTGGAAATTTTGATGATCGGAAAAGCACTAGTGGTGGGGCATTATATATGGGGCCTCGGTTAGTATCTTGGTTTAGCAAGAGGAAAAGATCTATTGCCTTATCTATAGTAGAAGCAGAATATGTGGATGTCGCATCATGTTGTACTCAAATTCTTTGGATGATGCAAACCTTACAAGACATTCAAATCAAATGTTCACCTCCTATCTCCATTATGTGTGATAATACAAGTGCCATCAATATCTCAAAGAATCCTGTTATGCATTCCAATACCAAGCACATTCCCATCAAGTATCACTTCTTACATGAACAAGTGCTTGAACGAAAGGTGAAGTTGGATTATGTTCCCTCCAAAGAACAAGTTGCTGATATATTTACCAAAACTTTACCCAGGGAAGTGTTTGAATATCTCAGAAAGAAGCTGGGAGTTATCTCTACCTCTCAAAAGATCATATATGCTTAAATACAGAATATTAAATTGGATACACGGATTTCCTGAAGGACAGTCACGTATATACGTGAGTTTATACACAGAAAACCGCATATGGGTGTTCGCTGACAAATTTTTTATTGGTCAGCATTCTTCAGCACAGCTGCGGTGCTGTTGCGTATCTCTGGTGATGTTCCAGCTCTCGTATTTCTATTTCAGATGAATATGCCTTGATGATTTGTGTTGAAAGTGTTCAGGATGCACGGGCTAAGGGGGAGCATTAGTCATTATTTGTTGTAGTCTAATCTCATGTTTGAGAATTTTTTATCTTGATTGTATAAGTCATTTCTGTATTTTGATGAAAAAGGTCATGTTGAGACCCATGATGTAAACATTGTAATATTTAGACATGCAAAGACTTATTCCATTTTGTAAACCCACTTGGCTGGGTAGTTGAGTCAAAATGTGTAAACCCACTTGGTTGGGTACTTGAGTCACATATGTAAATCCACTTGGATGGATCATTTATGTGAGTATGAGTCCTTGGTGATAGGAAAGGTCATAGATTCATGTACTTCATTGAAAAATATGTTTGAAGATTCGGCATGAACTCAGGGGGAGCAAGCATGGTAACTTCAATGCACATCAGATCTACATAGCTCTTCTTTCTACGAGAGAAGAAAAACCTTGTTTGGTTTTGATCCGCCCTTTGCCCTTGATGTCAAAGGGGGAGAGTATAATGGTGTTTGAATAATGGTTATAATCAATTTCTCTATCTACTGTGGTGATCAAACACCATCATGGTTGCCATCAAGTCCAAAGGGGGAGATTGTTAGTAATATGATGCAATGTGTTGTCCTTGATGGCAACCTACTTGATGAAGTTGTCCTCGATGGAAACCTACTTGATGAAGTTGTCCTTGATGGAAACCTACTTGATGAATTGCCTATGAAAAGAAACCTATGTGTTAAATATGTCAGGATGATGTAGCTACAGATTAGTTCAGATGTGAAAGAGAAAATAATTCCAAGTAAGTGCCAGAGTAATGATGAAAAATATATGTCACAAAGCATACGTGGGTTTGTAAAGGAAAATTAGTGTATGTACGCGGAAAAGTACGTACCAAATAGCGTATGCCTATTTGCGCTCTAAATTTATAAAACCAGGGGACATTACCATGGTATTGGCCCACTTTATTGAGCGTTGGATTATCTATTTGATCCCGTCCAGGAATACCATCAGCAGTTGAGTGGTTTTGACTCATGGTATTGACAAAGACTAAATCTATATAAGGAGAAAAAGATCATAGTGCTAGGGTGTGCATGTGTAAGGGTTGTTAATAAATAAATCTCTTTAAGAGATATCTGCATGGTTGAACTCTGATAAATCTGAATTTATGATGCACCTATGGATATGATGAAGGTTCAAGATCTCTAGATCTAGAAATGATGAATCTCTAGGATGATATGCAAAAGAAATGATGAAGACCTGGCACAAGTCTGATGAACAAATTGAAGAAGTCTAGGAAATTTTATAGATTTGGTCTGTTCTGCAAAGTTTATCTTTCAGAGATCTATACGCTAGTTTGTCTCGGTAAAAGCGCGTATATACACGGGTTCACTTAATAAAAGGCGTGTATGGAAGTTAGGGTTTCTGAAGCTTATTTACAGATATTACTTCTGTGATTTATGCTTTCTCTACTGTCAGTCAATGAAGTCTTCTTGAAGTTCTGGGTTGATTGAATATGGTGTATGCTGCTGATTTAATAATGAACAAATCTAATCACTGATTGAGAAAACATGATGAAGGATGAGTGACTATCTAAACAGTTATGTATTACTGATAGATTGTCTGAATTGAAAGTTTCAGATTTGAATATGAGTCTAAACAAATTATGAAAGAAATCATATGCTAGTTGGTGAAAATAAAATCGTGTGTATACGTGGAAACTGTGAAGAAAAGTCGCGTATTATTTCAAAATATAAAAACTAGCATGCACTGAAGCATACGCAGGTTGGTGTGAAGAAAGTCACGTATATACGTGGGTTACATAAAGAAAAATAGCATATGGTATCTGAATTAATGGTTTTTCAAGGTTGAATGTGTATCTGATTATCTACTCTAAAGTCTGGGTTATTTCTGATATTCTGGTTACAGTGGTATTGCAATTCTGATTGAAGTTTTGGGTAAAGTATGGTTGTTGATGTTAAAGGGTTGTATTGAAGCTATTTTGATCCAGTATGAGAATTTATGAAATTTGGTTTGCAGTGGATCTGAGGGTCGAAGCCTTCAATATGAAAGTAGAAGGTTTCAACCAGTAGAAGCTGTTGTTGAACTCAGGGGGTCGAAGCTCCCTTCCAGGAGAGGCTAGAAAACCAGATCAGGGGGTTGGAGCTCCCTTCCAGTGGTAGCTGGAAAACGAGAGAAGGTTGCAGCCTTTAGTAGGTAGAAGCCTGCGTACTGATATAATTCTATGTCAGTACAATGTTGTAAAAGGTTTTCTATATAATAAAGATTGAAGACAGAGAGGACGACAGCGGTGGTTTTCTCCTGAATTGGGTTTCCACCTTAAATATTGGTGTTCATGTGTGTGATGCTTTATACTATTTTTTACTGCTCATAACCTCTGATTATCTAGCCTTATTCATAGCTGATAAATCTGTTTAAAAGACTATTCCTGAGAAATTCTCTAATTTTGAAAGATAAATTAGTATACGCTAGTTTCCTTCTATATTTCTCCATGCATATGCCAGTTCAGTTCATAAAAACCGCGTATGGAAATTTGCTCAAAGAAAAAGTAAAAAGTTTTCAGTCAGCTCTAAATATTGATTCACCCCCCCTCTCAGTATTTTTACGAACAGGTAAGAAGAAGGAAACATCAGGTAAAATGGTCACAACTATGTAGGAAACATGCAGTCACAGGAAAGGGTGTGTGTTATTTGCAGTGCATAAATCGAGTGAAAAAAGTAAGGATGTTGAGTATGGAAAAGTATTAAATAGATACCCAATTGTAGATCAATTTTAGGATGCGTTTTCCTCCGAGATTTCAAATTTTCCACCTCACATGCAAGTGGTGTTTTCTATTGAGTTGGCACCAAGGGTAGCACCAACATCAAAAGGACCATACAAGATGATCACTCTTGAGTTATTGGAATTGAAATTGCAGTTGAAGGAAATTACTTGTAAGGGGTACATTAGGTCAAGTTTGTCATTGTGGTGTGCATTGGTATTGTTTGTGAAGAGCAGATATGGTAATCTCAGGTTATACATTGATTACAGGCAGTTGAATATGTTAATTTTTAAAACTTAGCTCAAATTCCACATTGGATGGCTCAGATGATTAAGATAATAACTTATTTAGATTCCTCTTTTCGAGAGGATCAAAATTCACCTATAGATCACCCCGATCACTTTTTTTTTGTAACCTAGAGGAACCTAGCAGTCTGCCTAACACGTAACTACTAGCAAACCTCTGGGGGCTATGAATTTTCCTCCTCTCCACATCCAAAGTCACAACAGGGGTATTTGAACCTGGGTCTTTCGACTTACAATAATTTCACATTTCTCGAATAACAAATTGAGCTGCCCCCTGGGATCGATAGCCCCAATCACTTAAGTAAAAGTGAAGCTACGAATTAATTTATTATTTTATGGGTTTACCTAACTGCATGTTGATTCATTCAAAGCCCCAAGTGTTTCTTCAAAAAGTTATAAATAGAGGCAAAATCAAACTCATTTGCACACTTGGTCAAGCGATCTATGTTTTGCATCCATTAGTTTTTTTTGTCTATGTTTATGTCTTGACTTGTATAGGTACATCAGAAGTATCTTGCGTAGTGTCACACAGTGGATTAATATCAGAGTCTAATACACATTTTAGATCTTGGTCCATTTGGCCAAAGTCGTGGTTAGGAAAGGCCTAGGTAGCAGTGTAGGTCAGCAGAGTCGCGGGTAGGGTATGTTATTCCTATGGCCAGGGAGCCAAAGCCACAAGAACAACTTGTTAAGGGCACGGGCAAAGCCTTGAGGTCATATCGGGTTGATATGAAGCAGAGATGTGGGAAAATAGTGTTGTGGTAGTTTCTTAGATCTAATTAGTTTCATCTTCAGTTGATTATGCAACGCTTATAGAAATCAGACGTTCAGTCATAGTTATGTCAGAGAAATCATTGACACTCTCCTGGATTCAGATCGAGGACTTCAAATTTGAGATCACTTGGTGATCTATTACATCCATTTTTTGGTATTATAGATTTTTTGATATGTATATTTTTTGATAAATTCTACATATGCCAGTAAGATCTGTCAGATGGGAAAGTTTGTATGTTTGAACCAAAGTTTGTGTGTACAGATGACTGAGACATTCATATGGATATGTCATTGTGTTTGAGGACTGTGCTTCATGTTTTGATATTGATAAATTGTGTTTGGACATATCTAGAATTTACTATGATTGCATATTTGGATTTGACATTATTTTATATGGTGATGGTTTATTTTCCTAGATGACTATTTGATGTGGACATAGTGACTTTAAGTGTCGTATGTGAGTATATAGATGTATGGTTCAATATTCGCCCCCATTGTTTCTAGCACAATGGTTATTGTGACTTATTATGAACATGGATGACTTGATCATGATGTGTATGGACTTACATCTAATGATGGAAATGGCCTATAAAGACATGATTAAAATGACAGATTTGAGATCTTGACATGAAATGAAGTCAAAAATTGATATGTGCGCTACCTATATATAGTTGAAAGAATTGATACTATGAAGTCAATGTCTTTGATAATAGTTTTTACTAAATTATAAACTTGGATGAATTTATGTTGTTAACACAACATTGATTGTGTAAGGCTAGAAATGTTGGCATGATATGGAATTATGCTTGTAGAGATCTTTGCGTGATGCAAGTTCCTTGATTTAAATTTGTATATATTTGACTATTATCAGGCGAGGTCAGGTTAATGAGTTCCAGGGTATGGCCTTGATTTTTTATTATGGCTTTGATTATACATGTTGATAGTATATCATTGACAGGTGATGATCCTCTAAAAATCTAAGTAAGTGGGAGATGAGTTTTGAATATCGCAATGATGTATCATGGCATGATGAATTGGTTTATGGAATTTGGGAAAGAAATTCCATATAGCAAGAATACTGGAATGTCTTTGTGTGATGTAAATCCTTGGATACTATGATTCAAACTTCAAATGTTGATTGAAAATCATAGCACATGTGTTAGTTTAAAATTCATCCATATATGATGTGTATAGAACATGATTGAATTCATGATTGAGGTGCTTCACTCATAATTTCCACCAAACATATTTATTTTTTATACTCTTAAAAGTTGAGATATTTCACTCGTGATATGCAGCTCCATGAATGAAATTATTGATTTTTTGGATTAGTATTGATGAGCATATTTCTATGTTGCCTTATTATTTTCCATGATATCATGGACGAGAGATCCATAGCATGACCAAGGTCAGGTACGATGCTTCTAGTAAGGCTAGCTGTGAGGCATGATGTTGAAGCTCCTTATAGACATGATCAAGAATGATCTGGACAAGAAATGGATACACAATGATGATAGTGAATCCCAAATATGTATAGCTAGGAATGTGATTTTTCCATTTGAGACAACACAGTTGTTCGACACGAGATGAGGCTTCTGATTGACACCTCCATGGGAGTGAGGATGATTATAGTGTCCATGTAACCTCCATGATAAGGAGGATTATTATAGTATCCATGCACATTTGACATACCCATGAGAGGGAGGATGGTTTTGGTATCTTGTTGCCATTAGTATCTCACTGTGATTTACATGATTATGTATGTTTTAACATAACACTTTATTTTATGTCCTAGAGGTATAGGAATCAGATAATACGAGATGAGAGAAATGCTGATTGAGGACACTGACCCAAATCTTCCTCTCTGTTTGAGCTCCCAGAATGATGAACTGAGATAGAGGGAACCTGGGGTTGAGGGAACTCTGAATAACAGGGAGTATTCCCTATCTGTCACCCATGGGATGTGATTTATCCTTGTACTTTTTGAAAAATCGATTATCTCCTTCAACTTTGGTCATTGTAGAGTATAACCCAGTTGGAATCATACCCACAAGCAGGGATCTTCTTGAATATGTCTCTTTATGGCCAACATTTGAGAAGGCTTAGAGGCGTATGATCCTTAACTCTTGGTAAGCTGGGTATCTCGTCTAAGAAATATTATGATTTAGGTGTTCTACCACATGACTATTCAGGGTCATCGAGGGGAGGATCAAGAGGAAATAGGATGGGTTGGGACAACCCTATGTGATTCTAGGTTGAAATTTAGCTCCCTGATGTGAAAAAACCCTTTGTGATACCGGGTTGAAAGTGAGCCCCTCGATGTGACACTAAGGTAGAGATGATCTCCCCTACATGGATGGGTATCCTATTTCTAGATATGGGGTTGTATAGGTATAGCTCCCCCATGAGATTATGGTTTGAGATGCGCTTCCTGATGTTTTTATAGGTTGAGATGTACTCCCTGTTGATATGCCCTCTAATGATTACATTTCAGGAAAAATCCTGATGGAAAATTTTCCAGAATGATAGCCTGATAAATTAAGGTTGGTAGCCCAAACTCCCCACTAATTACAGATTTTTCTTTTGGATATAAGAATGTTCAGTATACATGAAGAAACAATCAAGAGATAAGAAAAATAAGCATGAAGAGTACATTGATGATTTCTGATGAGAAAGGTTCACAACATGACGACTACATGACAAAGATGTTCAATGATGACACGTGGTCATGCATGAATATCATAATTTCATATTGGTCGATGAAAATATATAAAAAAATTGTTTTGAGTCGTGATGACTCCATGATGCAAAGAACTACAAGAAAAGATTCTAAAGTGGAATTCTTCCTAGTTGAGAGGGAGTATTAAATTTTACAACTAAGTTAAAATTACACATTGGACAACTTAAATGATTAATATAATAACTTAATTATATTCCTCCTTCAAAGAGGGTCAAAATCAATCTATATATTACCCCAATCGGTTAAGAAGAAGTTAAGTTATGAATTAATTTATTATTTTATGGGTTGAACTAACTGCATGTTGATCTGGTCAAAGCCCCAAGTGGTCCCTCCCAAAGTTATAATTAGAGTTGACCTCAAGCTCATTTGTATGATTTCTCAAGTGATCTATGACCTTCCTTCATTATTTCTTTCTTCTATTTTTATGTTTTGGCTTTCAAACGCATGTCGGAAGGAGTTCGTGTAATGGAATGTAGTGGAATAGGATCAGAGTCTGACACACATTTCATATCTGGGTATATTGGGCCAAAGCCATAGGCAGGAAAAGCCTACGTAGTATCCTAGGTCAGAAGACCCGCTAGTAGAGTGTGTTGTGCCCATGGCTAAGGATCCAAAGCTGCTGGAATGACTTGTTAAATGTGTTATAAAAGTCTTGAGGTCATATTGGGTTGATATTAAGCTGAGCCATGGGCACATAGTGTTGTGGTAGTACCTCAGAATCCTAAAGTAGCGGGTTGAGCATGTTAAGGTCATGGCTCAATTAATTACTAGAAAGATATAATTTTTTTCATCTTCAATTGATTATGCAATGCTTCTAGACATCATCTGTTCAATCATAGCTGTGTCAGAGCGATCATTGACAAACTCTTGGATTCAGATCTAGGACTTCAGAGTTGAGATCACTTGCTAATATATCGGATCCATGTTTCGGTATTATAAATATGTTTTTCCATAGATCAGATATATATTTTTTTCCACCATAGATGTATATTTAACCCTCATTTAGTACCATTCATGTTCATCAGTTTGCTACAACCAATGTTAGTGTATTTCAATTCTCAGATTTAGTTTCCTTCATGTAGGGGTATGTGTATGGTTATACTATGTGTATACTATTTGTTTTCTAAATCGTAAATATATGTACTTGTGGATCATTGTACTCTTTTTGCTAAATAATTTGGTGTCGATCTCAGAAGAATAATTTTCCAAGGGTTTTCCTCGTAGTGGGCTTCTCCCTGGTCTCGGACCAATCCTGGTGTCTCTAGCTGTTCATGATTCTCTTCCACTCATCTTTTATTTTCCGTGTCTTAGATGATGATAATGGTATTGTTATTTATGCATAGTTTCATATTCTAATGCTTAATAATACATATATGTACAATGGAAAAATTATTTGGGGTGAATGCAACATGTCGATGATGAAATGTGACTATAAAAGCGAAGGAAAATGTTTCTTTATGAAAAATTAACATAATAAGGTGGAAATCAAAAAATATATGTTTTCGAGGATTGATGACTTGTTTGATCACTTGATGGGAGTACGAGTGTTCTCGAATATTTATTTGAGATCCAGGATACCATCAGGTATGCATTAAGGAAGATGACATTTACAATAAAAATTTCTAAACCAGGTATGGGCATTATGATTTTGGTGTAGTTCCTTTTGGTTTGAATAATGCTCCAGCTACTTTTATGTTCTTGATGGATAGTGTGTTGTGTCCTTATATGGACAATTTTGTTATTGTGTTCATTGATGATATATTTATATTATAAAAATGAGGAAGAGAATGATGAACATTTAGCAGTAATGATGATACTAATAAGAGAGAATCAGTTGTATGTTAAGCTCAGTAAATGAAATTTCTTTCAGATAGAGGTACATTACATGGGACACATGGTTTCCAAGGAAGGCATAGTAGTGGACCCGATAAAGGTAACAACTATCATGGAATGGGAAACTCGTAGGAAAGTAGATGATATAAGGTCATTTATGGGGTTATCGGGTTATTACAGGATTTTTATCTATAACTTCTCACATATTACTTATCCTATTACATCGGTGCAAAGGAAAGGTAAGAAATTTCAATGGACAGAGAAATGCATGATTAGTTTTGAGAAATTAATGTAGTTGTTGACAAATGCTCTAGTTTTAAAGATTTAGGATCTTGACAAAGAGTTTGTAGTATGTACAAATGCTTTCAAGAGATGACTTGGTGGATTCGTTATCGAGTAATGACATGCGGTATCTTATGAAACAATAAAAGTGAATGAGAACGAGTAGAATTATGTTACAAATGATCTTGAGTTGGTAGCAATCATTGATTCATTGAGATGTGGAGGCATTTTATTCATGGTGGTACATTTTTATTGAGGAGTGATCATAGTGGATTGAGATATATATTTAACCAACTGAATCTAAATGACAGGAAAGCCATATGGTTGGCCCCAATCAGTGAGTTCAAATTTGAGATCAAGTACATTAAATGTAAAGAGAACAAGGTCAAATATGCTCTTAGCCAGATAATACCAGTGAATCATATAGCAACTATGAGCTCTTGCAAGATATATTTACAAGATTAGATATTGCAGGCAGGAAAACCAGATGACAAGTATAAGGATTGTTTGGTGTATTATAGAGAATATTAATAGACCACCATTTAATTGTCAATCCGGGAGATTGTGAAATTTGAGGCACAAAACTGGAAATGCCAGAGATAGCCCCCAACAACCTGCAAATGAAACTCTAGTCTAATTTGCACATCAATCTCAAAAAATTAAATTGAATTTTTCACTTCAAATGAAACTTGATAAAACACCAATCCTAACAATTGAAAGCAAGCTTTGATAAAAAATTAGAGAACTAAAATGCAAACTTATACTATTAGCAATTGTAAAATGAAATCCTATGTTAGGTCCCTATATTAATAGCGTAGTCCCTTATTGTTGTTAGTGTATCCCCCTTATTATTATTGTGGTACCTCTGTAACCCCAATATTTTTATTATTGTTCCCTTACATTATTATTGTTAGGTCGGCTAGGATTATATTGTGACCCAATGGAATCCTATATATAGAAGGAGGTTTTTTCATTTGTATCATCTAATAATTGTTCATTTTATGTAATCTAAAGGAGGTTTCCCCCTCGAAGTGGCTTATTTCAAGGCATTGATCTCTCTTTTCTTCTATTTTTGGAGCTGGTTTAATAACATTTGGTATCATAGCTTTAGATTCTAGAGTTTCACCGCTCCAAGCATGTCACCGTGGACATTTTTCTATAACTATCTTTTTGTGAAGGTTCATAATCTGAAATTTTTACAAAGCAAAGCCGAAATCTTGAGGAATGGTGTCTAAAAATTTCAGATCTCGGTTCATAATATTTTCGGAGATATAATTTGTGGAAGTTAGGATTTTTTTAGGCTCCCGAATTTCATCTCAAAGAGGTGACTGTGGTAAAATCATCATAACTCGATCTCTGAGCATCAGATTGGAAGTTTGTAAAAAGTGGCTGCAAGTAAATGGATTGTTTTTTTCTGTATATCAATTTCAAACACAAAGGAGGAAACAATGACACGTGGCATGCCATACAAGCTTTCTCTACTAAACCAGTCCATAATTAGGTCATTGTGGGAGATTGGGCATAAATTTTCCTTCAAGAATCCAAATCAAGTGAGACTGGTGGTATTCAAAAGAAGATTCAAAGGGATACTATAGGACCAAATTTCAGATATTGAATATCTTAAATCACAAATATAATTCAGTTTCAATATCGATCTCCTCAAAAGCAAGAAAAAGGTGTGTATTATTTTTTTTTAATTGCATAAGTCTTGTTTGAAGAATCAGTTTAAATTGATTCCAAGGGAATATTGTAGAATATATATTATTATTGGGTTCTAAAATCCCCCCTAAAAATAATTCAACACCCATTAAGCCTTCATAAGGCTCTACTATGACTCATGAAGACAAAGAAATGCAACATGACATATCAAAATTACAAGAGGAAGTGCACCAAATTTCTCTCTCGCAAAGAGAAACAAAAAATGAAATGGAAGTTTTGAAGAAATACGTGGACGATAAGATTGATGGTTTGAAGAAAGGCATGAAACCTAAGATGGATCGTTTGAAGAATGGCATGGATGGCATGGAAGATAGCACAGAAGTTAAGACGAGTGACATGGAAGAGAATATGGAAAACATGAAGAATGATCTAAAAGCATACATGGAATTTTTGAGAAATTTGATACAAGAAATGTTTTCTAATGGGGAAAATATAGTAGAGGAAACTCATGATGTGAAAAAAAAAAGTTTAATCATTATTTCATAAACTCTAATGGTGGATGGAAGAGCCACCATATTCCAAAGATAGATATGAGGAAGTTTGATGTCAAGGATCCCGTAACATGGATACTACAGATGGAGCAATATTTTGATCTCAATAATGTGAAAAACATATAAAAGGTATGCATTGCAACTTTATATTTAGAAAAAAATACATTTGTATAATATCGATGGATTTTTTCCAGTAAAAAAATTGTCACTTTGTCAATTTTTACGGAGGAAATGATAACACATTAGGAGGATACAAACAGAAACATCATTTTTAGCCAATTGATAAATCTCAAACAAAAGGGTTCAGTGGTGGCGCACATTGAGGACTTCCAAAAATTGAATATAAGGGTAACTGATATTCGAGAGAAACACAATATTTATGTCTCCATAGGGACTTTAAAGGATAACATCCAACATGAGGTTCGCGTTTCAGTACCTGATTCATTGGATAAGGAATTTAGTTTGGCAAGAAACATTGAATGTAAAATTATGGTGACAAGGAAGCCTACCACTCACATATATAAATATGGAAGTATTGCTACTCCTAGACTTCCACAACCTACAAGGTTGACACCACAACAATTGGAAGAAAAAAAGAGAAAAATGGCTTTTCTACATTTGTGATAAAAAATACGTTAAAGGTCATAAGTGTATTGAGAAGAAATTATTTTACATAGATTGTGAAGAGGAGGAATAAAATGAACAAGAAACTTCAAAAGAAGAGGATATACAGCAGGAACTAAGCCTAGAAGAAAAAGAAATGAGTCCAACAATATCATGTAATGCATTGGTAGGAATTTCTACTCCTCAAAATATCAAGATAGAAGGACATATCAAGAAGAAAAATGTAATAGTTTTGATTGATTTAGGTAGTACCCATAATTTTATTCACTATAAGGTAGCCAAGCAATTGAATTTTTTCCTATACCTAATGCCAGAATGTCAAGTGATGGTTGCAAATGGAGGAACTATAAATTTCTCTGGAAAATGCTATAGTATCAACCTAACTATGGGGGAATATGTATTGAATGGTCTAATTCTTTCCATTCCAATGGGAGGTGTTGATGTTTTACTATGAGTACAATGGTTACAATCCTTGGGGATGGTAGATTTTAATTTTCAAGAACTTTTCTTGAATTTCTTTTTGGAGGGAAAGGAATTCGAATTACGGGGTATCACAGGCTGGGAAAGATAATAAGTTCTAATTTCATGAAAAATCTTCTGAAGACAGAACAATGAGGTTTTATTACACAATTATGTGCACTAGAAGTTCCAACATCAAAATCATCTATTTCTACAGATCTCCAAAAAGTCTTGGACAATCATTCCAAGGTGTTTGAAACTCAAAAAGGACTCCCACCTATTCATGATCATGATCGTGGTATTCATTTGATTCCAAGAATTTTTCCTCGAAACATCAGGCCTTATAGATATCCTTATGCCCAAAAGAGCAAAATTGAACATATCATTGCAGAAATGTTAGAGGTTGGTATAATTCAACCAAGTCAAAGTTCTTTCTTTGCTCCAGTAGTATTGGTATACAAGAAGGATGGATCATGGCACATGTGTCCGGATTATAGGGAGCTCAATAAGCTCACTTTTAAAGATAAATTTCACATTCCTATAATTGATGAATTATTGGATTAATTACGTAGAGCAATTTATTTTACAAAGTTTGATATTAGTTCAGGATATCATGAAATTATAATGAAGGCTGAAGATATTCCAAAAACATCATTTCGAACTCATGAGGATCATTATGAATTTTTTCTCATGCCTTTTGGCCTTACCAATTCACCTTATACATTTCACGGGTTGATGAATTCCATTTTGAAACCGTTCCTTAGAAAATTTGTGCTATTATTTGTTGATGATATAACAATCCGCAACAAGTCTTGGAATGCTGCTCAAACTATTGGAGGAGAAAAAATTATATGAAAAAACATCCAAATGTTTCTTTGGAATACAAGAGATGGAATATTTGGGTCATATTTTATCTCAAGAGGGTGTTTAGGTAGACCCTAACAAAATCAAAGCCATTAAGGAATGGAAAGTCCCCAAAACCATAAAGCAGTTGTGAGGATTTCTCTGGCTAATAGGGTATTGTCGCAATTTTGTTAAGAATTATGGGAGAACAGCAGCACCTATAACAACATTATTAAATAAATATTAATTTTCATGGATTCTTGAAGCAACTAAGGCCTTTCAACATCTTAAAGAGGCAATGTGCCTAACGCCACTCTTAGCTATTCCGGACATCACAAAATCATTTATTGTGGAATGTGATGCCTCTAAAAATGGAATTGGTGTTGTTTTAGTGCAAGAAGGAAGACACATTAATTTTGAAAGTTGTCCAATGAGAGGAAAGTATTTATAGAAACATATTTATCAGAATTAAATGTTAACAATACTACATGCACTAAGGATATGTCAACCTTACCTAATGGGAATAAATGTAAAGGTAAAAACTAAGAAGGATATTCTTAACCAATTTTTTGAAGAAAGACTATCTTCAGAAGAGAAACAAAAATGGGTCACAAAGATGTTGGGTTATGACTGCGAAATCATCTACAAAAAAGGAAGCTAAATTTTGTTGCAGATGCACTCTCAAGAAAGAATGAAGAGGTGGAAGCATTACTTTGTTCAATTTCTATTATCCAACCAGATTGGATAACTGAAGCAAGGGATAAATGGAAGAAGGACAAAGAAGTGTGGACACTCATTCAAAAGTTGCAGCGAGATCCTAGTACATCTAATACATTTAGTTGGAAAAATGATTTCTTATGGTACAAAGATCACTTATATATTTCTAATAATTCTCAACTAAAACGAAAGATTATTTTGGAATTGCACACTTCTCCTTTAGGAGGACACTCAATATCTTTAAAAAATTACCACAGAGTGAAGAATGAATTATTTCGGGATGGGCTTAAATATAATATTAAAAATTTTGTGGCAGAATGTATGGTTTTCCAGCAAAATAGAGTTGAGACAATTAAGACCCCGAGTATTCTATAGCCTTTATCCATTCCAAGTCAACTTTTGGAGGAGATTTACATGGATTTTATCACAGGTTTACCTAAGTCCGAAGGAAAGAGTGTCATCATGGAAGTACTTTATAGACTTACCAAGTATGCACACTTTTGTGCATTATCTCATCCATTTAAAGAAATTATAGTTGCTACTACAACTATGGAAATAATTCAAAAGCTACATGGATACCCAAATATTATTGTAAGCTAAAGAGGTTCCATTTTTACAAGAAATTTTTGGATAGAATTATTTTCTTGTTTAGGTACTCAACTAGCTCATAGCTCATCTTATCATCCTCAATTCGATGGTCAAATTGAGATAATGAATAAATGTTTGGAAGGATATCTTCGATGTTTTTTATCTGATAAACAAGCACAATGCTTCAAGTGGTTACCTCTCAATGAATGGTGGCATAACACTTCCTTCCATACTACAACAAAAATGACCCCATTTATGGAAATTTATTGATATCATCCATCGTCCATCACATCATCTTTAAGAAAAATTATAAGGTTGAAGAAGTGGAAGATCACATTGAGCATCGACAAGAAATTCTCCAACTCTTAAACGATAACCTAAATTTGGCACAAAATATAATGAAACAATAGGATCATCAACATCGCAGCGACATAAGTTTTGATGTAGGAGACTGGGTATTTTTACGACTACAACCATAGAAAAAAATTTCCCTCAAGCAAGCTAAGAAGGATAATAAATTATCGCCAAAGTAATATGTTCTTTACAAGGTGTTGCAAAATATTGGTACTATGGTATACAAATTGGAGCTTCCTCCTTCTTCGCGAGTGCATATAGTTTTCCATGTTTCATGCTTAAAGAAGGTTATAGGTGAAAAACTTCCAGTTCAAACAATATTTCCAGAACTTGACGAGGAAGGAAAAATCATATTGGAACCTGAAGTAGTCACGGAAATAAGAACTTGACAACTATGAAATCGATCAATTTCAGACTATCTCATTAAGTGGAAGAACTTAATCACTAGCTATTCTACTTGGGAGGATGAAAATTTTATCCAAAAGCACCCAGAGTTGCTCATGAATTGTGGTCAACACTTTTTTTAAGGAGAGAGGCATGTTAGGTCCCTATATTAATAGTGTAGTCCCTTATTGTTGTTAGTGTAGCCCCCTTGTTTTTATTGGTGTACCCTTGTAACCCCAATATTGTTATTATTGTGCCATTACATTATTATTGCTAGGTCGACTAGGATTATACTGTGACCCCATGGAATCCTATATATAGAAGAAGGTTTTGTCATTTATATCATCCAATAATTGTTCATATATGTAATGTAAAGGAGGTTTCCCCCTCGAATTCGCTTATTTCTAAGGCGTTGATCTACCTTTTCTTCTATTTTTGGACTTGGTTTCATAACATCCTAATTCTATTTTTTGACTAAAAACCAAGCAATGTCTGAACAATATCAAAAAAAGGGAACAAATTGAAGATCAATTCAAAAATATTCTTTGTGCAAAGTAAATTAAGAAAGAGAAATAACATTTCTACACTAATTATGCCTCATCTATCTTTGTGAAACAAACTCCTTTTCAAGAAATTACAACCTGAAAGCATAAAAAAACCTTGGCAGGTAAATTTACTATGTAGAATAATATATGGAAGAAATTAACCTAATATAAATCCTCTCACCTTCCTCGTCCCTTTGTAAAAATAAATCTTGCCTGAGAAGAGGACCAGAAGTTTGATGGAAACTAAAACATTATCGATCTCAAACATAATCTATTTTCCTTTCATCAACGTCATCTCTGCAGTGTATAGGAATCACAATTAAAATGAAATAAATATATATGTGGTCTCTATTTCCTAAATAATACACAAGATCTGTAAAAATCATTAATTAAAATTTAATATATCCAATCGGCTATGATCTTACTATCCAATTCAAATCATAATCATTCAAATCAATAAGCTGAGACCGATCACATATTCTGGAGCAAAAACCCGTCAGTTCTAGACCATATTAGAAGATTATTATTGTGCATTCAAATTTTATAAAGGTGGGGTCTCATAGCATATGTTGATACTTTGAATACAGAACCCTTAGAGGGATGCAATCTGATCTAGTATTTGATATAAAGAAATCTTTAAAAATCATAGGAAGAATTTCCCAATATCACGTTCAACACATCAAATCAAATGACATCAGTTTTAAAGAAGGAAAGAGACTAAAAAGGAATAAATACTATGATCTGATCTTTCACACATTTTCCACACAAGAAATGACGAATTAAATGCATCCCAACCTAATCCTAGAAAATTTAGAGTGGTGATGAGCTGGGCTGGCGTCCAACCTAGCCATCGTGCACCCTCTATTAATGATTTCGTTTACATAGAGAGTATAGTTATAGAACGTATAAAGTAATTAAACATAACATTGTTGAAAATGCATTAATTAATATTGAAATATTGTTCTTTACATGGTGCAGGAAAATATTGGAATCAAGAAATAGAGAGAGTGATCTATTGGTTAATCATGCATGGTGCTACATCGGTACCGTCTCCTCTCCTTTACTTCACTCTTCCATGTCACCGTTATTCACTACCCTTCTCCAGGCTATCTCTGATTTTATATAAATATTTACATTACAAATTGAGCTATTAACAAGCCAATCAGAATACAAAAAGACATATTAAAAATCATAACAATTTTCCCTAGATAAAATTAAATTTGGTTCTGGTGAGACAAAATTTAAAATAAAGGATTCAAATCTGTTAATTGAGGGACTTTTTTTTGTAAATGGTTCCTATTTTCTCTGTATGAGGTGGATGATAAACTAAGTGTGATTTCGACCAACAATTACTTCCGAAAATATCCTCGAACTTCTACTAAAATAGTCATGTAAGTGATGTCAACCATATTTCAATAATCAAGGTAGCCTACGCATTCATTAAATCCAGTGCAGGAACATGAGTGTGATCCATGGTACAGAAACTTGATCCATGGTGCAGGAATATGTGGTACAGGAACTTGATGCATGGTGAAGGAATGCATGGTACAAGAACTTGATGTGTGGTACAGGAATGCGTGATACATTAACTTGATGCGTGGTGCACGAACGTGGGGTACAAGAATTCCATAGTAAATTGGTGCAAGAATGTGGTGTAGGAACTCTTTAGAGCGCAGGAATCCCAATTGGTACAGGAACTTGTTGTGTAGTATAGGAAGGTCAATGAAAGATCAAGGCCTGTTGGCCTACGCATATATTCAACTCAGTTTTAGACCTGAAAATATAAAAAATATTATTAACAATGATTTCAATGTTTAAATCTCGTTAAAAAAAGGGAATAGAAAATATGTACTTTATTATCTCCGAGAATGCACAACACTATGAGAATAAATATTCAAAATAAACAAAAGCATGAGGGATTCCAAATAAAACGCGATATAAAGCAAGGAAAAATAGAGGCTCAACATCCCCCCATGCTAACCTTATTGCATGTCCTCATGCAAGAAAATCAATTGTTGTATTTTCGCTCCCTTGCAAAAAGAACAAGATTAAGACATTTATGGATACTTATAATAATGTTTCTTCAATCCTATGTGATTAATATTTACTTCACTAGATAAATTTTGTCCCAAAAATAGAGTGTCTGCTAGAATCTTTGTTTATTTAGACCGATTTCAAGAAAATATAACACAAAATCTACCATAGAAATACCAAACTTCAAGGACAATGTTATTACTTGAATAAAATAGACAACTATTAAAATTTCCACAAATATGTCTAGGGCATCCTTGATCAGAATTTTTACTTTAATATCCTCATTATAAATATGAGTGACATGATTTGAATGTCACGGTGTTAAAGTAGTCATAATAATACTTTCCCATAGTGGCATCTTACCATTGTCCCCATATAGTTGAAGGTCCTCTTTTCTAGGAAAGGTGAAGTAGCTGCACTAAGGGTCCCACATCCATAAAAATAAATTATTCCAAAAATATATAACTCTAAGGAACAACACTATAAGGATCTGAAATCCATTCTCAAAGAGATATGATAATGAATTGAGGAAAGGAAAAAACAACCAATTAGATCATAGTGTAAAGTTAACTTTAATACCATAGGCATGACCCTGCTGCGAGCAAGCCTCAATAGCCTCGATAGGGATTCCTTTCAACCCACGAAATTCTTGTGTCCCAAATATTAGATTTAGATTCAGTGTTGTTTGAAAATAATTTCCATTTTTTTTTTAATTAATTGAAAGCCACTATTTTAGTTTGGTAACCAGCTAACGAAAGTTTCATTCACAAGAACTAAGAATAAATAACTAGTCGGCTCGTGATGAGAGCTCTTGTCTTCCATATTTTCAAATGAAAGCCATTACGCTGGCTTGGTAACTAGTAGCGGTAACGTTGTTCTTTTTAGGACCCATGACCATGGTAGGTCAGCTCATACTGAGACTCCCTATCCATCAATTAATCTATCTAATGAAAAAGCACTGATTATGATCAACCTTAAATAGGATACTTAATAGTTGGGGAGGTGATTCTACTCCTTAAGACCATGGTATGGTGGGAAAATTTTTTAACGTTAGTATTTACTAATTTGTCCTTCAACCCTGAAGACTCATTTTAAATAAAACATGTTATATAATTGATGAAAATTCTCTGAATGATTCCATATGACATGTCATGGTGGAAACTTGTTATATTTTTGTAGGTGTAGTCCACCATAGGAGGATTCTCCGTCAGATACTTTCAAAGAGGATATTAAAAAAATTATATGATAGTTATTTGGTGAAATAACGCAAATTAAGAAATGAAGGTGGAATTAAGAGTGAATTTATTCTGACAATTCTTACTACGAGAGTGAATAATAATAGAAGTTCTAAAAGTTGAACTTTAGGGAATCATAGTTTCAACAGTGATGCTATACAATTTTATTTCAGATGGCATATTTATTCATTACCCTAACCTATTTTAAAGAGAGGAAGATCGCTTTTAAGTGTAGGCATACTTCCAATGTATCCATTTGCATAATAAAATGGTAAATATACTCACACTTAGTTTCAATGAATAAACTTTGGTACATACCAAAGTGTGAGAAACCAGTTGATTTGATTGATATGGTACCAAGAGGTGTCAAATGATGAGGGAATGGTGTGTGCTTATGACTGTTTGAAGCCAAGATTCAATGAGATCCACATATTGGTGATTCTCCAACTTGTACAAATCTTCCACAACTTTATGAAAACTCTCTTGGAGGGATATTGAATTAGTTTAAACACAAAATAAAAATCTCTCGAGTTCGGCTCAAATATATTCTTTTCAGATTGATAAGAATGGTTGAGAGATATTATAGCGTTTTGAGATTCGAAGATGATTTTAGAATAGGTTCGAATAATAGATTTATCCTTTAATGGGATTTGAATCAAGGCTTTTTCCAAACATATAGGTTTTAAGGTAATGGGGTAAGTTTCCAAATTCACTCCCTTCCCTAGTATGGAAGATGTAACATTTTGATCGAGAGGAGAATCAATGGGAATAATAGGTGTTTCCAATTGTTGTGAAACCTCTTGGTTTGGATTAGGGGGGCAATGGTTTGGACTAAGGCTTGGATTGGGCTTATAATTTGGGTTAGGGTTTGGACGAGGGTTAGGTCTAGGGTTTTACTGAGGGCTAGAGTTTAAATGAGTTCTAGGTTTAGGGTTTGAATTAAGATTTTTACTAAGGTTAGGTCTAGGGTTAGGGTATGGGTAAGGATAAGGAGTAGGGTATGGCTTAGGACAACGGGTAGGGTATGGATTAGGATAATATTGCACAGGTAACTGGGACCAGGGAGGAGAGTGACTTGATAATGCATTGAACTAAAATTGTGATTGTTGTTGCTAATTAAGTAATTTATTTTGCATGAAAGAATTCTGTAGAGAAAAATCTCCAAACCATTCTTGAGAACAAGGGGATATCTTACCCGAAGAAGAGTGCCAACGAGGGGGAAAACATGGCCATTACGTAGGATGCTCAATTGGAGGAGGATTAAAATTTTTCCATGAAATTGTAGGATTATAAACATGTTAAGGAACCTACTCAGGAAAATAAACATTATTCCAAGTATTGAATGATGATAAGTTTTGATTGATACTCAGAATTGTTTTTGATTCCTTACTTTATTTCCTGAGTACCTTTACTAATCCTAGTAATGATGGCCATTGTTCAATTGAATGATCCTCCGCACAAATTCTACAAAATTTTAGGCTACTGAGTGGACACCTTCCAAGGAATTGCTTCTTCATACAGTTGGCAAAAAATATTAACAGTGGTTCTTCATCCTTATCCTATTATTCCTACATATCATCCAACTTTGAAATCAAATATTGAATAATAATATCTTTATGTTCAAGAAAAATATTAAATTCTACACTTATGAGTTCTTCATTGGATTATTTGTATATGTCTGTGGGAACATAAAACCTCCTCATTGAATGATTCATCAAAATACCATTCCCCATATTCAAGAAGCCAACTTGTACATTAGTCAACACAGGAATAATGTATGTAATGTGGGCCAGGGGGGTGGGTTCTTATAGCACTAGACAAAATGAAAAACATTAAAATAATGAATATGTGCAGAAAATGAACAAATTCAAAGAACAAAAATTTGCAAGAGAAACTAGGTGAAAAAACAAACCAAATGAAATAGGTCACCAAGGTCAATCCCCTAAGTGCCTCCCCGAAAACGATGCGAAAATGTTGGGCGTAGTATAGGTAATATTAATATACCAACATTTAATTTTAAATCTGGTAGTTCGTGAAATTCGAGGCACAGTAATTGGAAATGCGAAAGAGACCCCCCAGCAACCTGCAAATGAAAGTTTAGTCTAATTTGCACATCAATCTCAACAAATTAAATTGATTTCTCCACTTCAAAGGAAAGTTGATAAAACACAAATCGTAAAAATTGAAATCAAGCTTGGATCAAAAATTCAAGAACTAAAATGAAAACCTGTACTATTGGAAATTGTAAAAGGAAATCCTAATTATTGGCACATAGAAGATAAATAGTAACTATTTTTTGACTAGAAACCAAGCAATTCCTGAGCAATATTAAACAAAATTCAAGATCAATTCAAAACCATTCTTTGTGAAAAGTAAATCAAGCAAGAAAAATAAAATTTATGCACTAATTTTACCTCATATATATTTTTGTAACAAACTCCTTTTCAACAAATTACAACGTGAAAGCATCAAAAAACCTTGGCAAGTAAATTTACTGTGTAAACAAATATATGGAAGAAATTAATAATATTAATTCTCTTGCCTTCCTTGTCCCTTTATAAAAATAAATCTTTTTTGAGAAGTGGACCAAAAGTCTAATGGAAACTCCAACATAATCGATCTCGAACATAATGTTGATTCCCTTCATAAGCGTCAACTCTACAGTGTAAAGGATTCACAATTCAAATGAGATAAATATATATGTGGTGTATATTTCCCAAATAATACATAGGCTCTGTAAACATGGTTAATTAAAATTTAATACATCCAATAGGCTACAATATCACCATCCAGTTCAAATCATGATCACTCAAATCAATAAGGTGAGATGGATCATGTATTCTGGAGTACAAACTCATCGATTCTGGACCATTTTAGAAGATTATAATTGCACATTACAATTTTATAAAGGCAGGGTATCAGAGCATATGTCGACACTGTGAATATATAACAAATGTAGAGACACAATATGATCTAGTATTCGATATGAATAAATATTTAAAAATCACAAGAACAATTTCCCAATATCACATTCAACGGATCAAATCAAACGATATCAATTTTGAAGAAGGAAAGAGACTGAAAAGAAATAAATACTATGATCTGATCCTTCACACATTTTCCACACAAAAAATGATGAATTAAATGCAACCCAACCTAATCCTCAAAAATTCAGAGTGGTGACAAGTTGGGCTAGCGGCCAACCCAACAATCTTTCACCCTTTGTTAATGATTTTGCTTACACCGAGAGTATAATTATAAAAAGTATAAAATCATTAAAGAAAACATGGCTTAAAAAAATTAATTAATATTGTAATATTTTTCTTTACATGGTGCAGGGAAAGATCAGACTACAATGATAGAGGGCGCGATCCACTAGGAAATCCAGCTTGGTGGTACATCGGGATTATCTCCTCTCCTTTTCTTTCCTCTTTCATGTCGTCGTTATTCACTACCCTTACCCAGGTGGTCTCTCAGTTTATATAGATATTGAAATCATAAATTGGGATATTAACAATCCAATAAGAATACAAAAGGAGAAATTACAAATCATAACAATTTTCCATGGATAAAATCATATTTTCTTATGGTGAAACGAAATGTCGAACATCGAAGCCAAATATTTTACATGAGGGATTATTTTGCTAAATGATTCTTATTTTCTTTGTCTGAGGTTGATGATGAAATAAGTATGATTTCAACCAATAATTACTTCCCAAAAAATCCTTGAAATTTTATTCCAATATTAAGCTAAGTGATGTCAACCAGATTTCAATAATTAAGGTAGTATATGCATTAATTGACTCTAGTGTAGGAATGTGAGCGTGATGTGTGGTATAGGAACTTGATGCATGGTGCAAGAATACATGGTGTAGGAAATTAATGCATGTTGCAAGAATGTGTGGTACACGAACTTGATGTGTGGTGCAGGAATGTGTGGTACAAGAACTTGATGCATTATGTAGGAATGCATGGTACAGGAGTTTGATGCATGGTGCAAGAATGTGTGGTGTAGGAATATGTGATACGGGAAGTCCATAGTAAGTTTTTTTAGGAATGTGGTGCAGGAAATATTTAGAGTGTAGGAATCCCAATTAGTATAGGAACCTGCTATGTAGTATAGGAAGGTGAATGCAAGATCAATGGCTATTGGCCATTCATATAGTCAACTCAATTTTAAACTTAAAAACATACAAATTATTATTAAATATGCTTTTAATTTTAAATCTTGTTAAAACAAGGGACTAGAAAATACTTACTTTATTATCTCATAGAATGCACAAAAATATGATAATAACTATTCAAAATAAACAAAATCATGAGGGATTCCAACTAAAAGGTGATATAAATAAAGGCAAAATAGAGGCTCAATAGGGATCTTATGCACTGGTTGCAACAAGGTATAGGTGATTAGGATGTGGACTATCATCTCACAATGGATGGATTGGTCAGATTTAGGGACAAGATATATGTGTTGGGAAATAGTGAGCTGAAGAATTTTAACTTGAGGGAATTTCATGCTAAGTTGTATTTAGGTCACCCAGGATATCAGTTGACAACTTTGAAAATATTTTATTATTAGTTGAATGTGAAGAAGGAAGCGGCAAAGTTTGTGGCTAGATTCTTGGATACTCAACCGGTAAGATCAGAGTGTAAGCATACAAGAGATTTTCTAAATCCGATTATTATTCCATAGTGGAAATGGGAGGCCATTTCTAGCAATTTAATTACATATTCTCCAAGGACATCTAGACAGCATGATTCCATCATGGTTATGGTGGACAATTTGACAAAGGTAGTGCACATCATTTCGTTGAAGCATATGTATTTAGCTAGTGATGTGGCATAGACATTCATTAGAGATGTGGTGAGGTTTCAAGGTGTGTTAAGGAATATTTTGTGAGAGAGGGATGTGAAGTTCACTTTTAGGTTTTGGAAAGAGTTGTTTGCAGGATTGGGTACAAAGTTGGCCTTCAGAATAGCTTAAAACATTTTCATTTATTTCTCATTTTTCATGTAGAAGGGTCCATCAAAAATATGCAACATGGGTATGCCTTGGATGAGAAATAAAATTATGAATCCAACGAGTGTTCCCTATTGAAATTTGATTAAAATCATAGGGAGATAAGTTGAAAATACGAGTTGAAAAGTAGTTTTTCTTTTTCCCTCTAAAATTTTATGATGTAATCTAATATTATTTTATTACTTCCACTATAATTTTATAATTTCCTGAAGAGGCCCAATTTAAAATCAAAATTCCCATAATGTATGCATATCAACATAGGTAATTTAAGGGGTTTCAAGTTAGAGAACATTTGTATTTTCGCATCAAGTGCAAGAATTTTTCCTTGAGGATTGGGTGATGGGAGAAGTTAGCACCTGAGTATTATGGGCCTTTCAGAGATCCTTGAGAGTATTGGAATAGTGGCCAAAAAAAATTCACTTCCTCCAACAGTGAAATTCCATTTTTTTTCCATGTTTCATTACTTAATAAGTATGTTAAATATGTTGTTCATGTCATTAACTAGTCTGTATTGTAGGTGGATCCAAAAGGCGAATTTCAGCCGGAACCTTAGTGTATTTTTCAAATAAATATGCTCATGCTTTAGAAACAAGAAATTGAGTAGGTTAAATTGTAGTGGAAGCACCTTAGGCTTGATGAAGCTACATGGGAGATGCTTGGTCAGATGTGTGTTGTGTATCCTTCCTTGCTTTTTGGTTTAGGCAAAGCCATTTTGGTACATGTTTTGATGTTGTGCTTTGGTCATGTCCATGCATATGTAAATGCATGTAAAAACCACATCAATTTGTGTTATAAAACTCCAATAAGTGCTATGGGTGTCATGTTTTTATGACTATCGTGATGGTTATTCTTCCAGTAGTTTTTTCATTGTAAATACTGCATCGAGCTATGTTATAAAGCTCCATAAGGAGTATATTTTTGTTTTTAAGCATTTTTTGTTGATTTTAGGTGTCATTGGAAATCTAGGATGGTTGCCCCCCTAAAGGGGATGGTTCTGTAGTAGCCATCGGTTGGAAATTAATGTAATAAAGTTGATAAAGGAAAAATAAGACCACGCTGATGGGAAAAATATTGCAAGCTGAACATTGGGAAAAAACATAGTGATGGGATCACTAGTGATTAATTAATGGATATCAAAATTTGCAAAGGAAATGAAAAAGTCTTTGGAGAGGCATGATTCATTTATTGACATTTTACTTATGAAACTAATGAAAAACTAGATAAAAGGAAGGTGAAATGTCATAGGTTGCATGCGAGGAGGAAAATGAAGAAAAATAAAAGAAAATGAAGAAAATAGAGGCATCATTGGTAAAAGGGCTTTTGAGGATTAGTTCATAGATTTTTTTAGTTCAACTTTTTGTCAGTTTTATCTTGGATCTCTCTCTTCTATTCTCTCTCTCTCATACTCTTCGACACATAGATTTTTGTTATAGAACTCTTAGAGGAGTGTGTCACACTTAGGATTTGGAGAAAGAAATAAAAGGAAAAGTAGGAAACCAAAAGAGGACAACAGGATCAACAACTACAATGGATTTTATTTTTAGGTACCAAGTTGCATGTATGATTTCCTTTCTAGTTTTGGCATGCATGGCACATGCATGTGGTTTCTTGGTTATTATATGTCATTGACATGGAGGATTTCCTAGATTGACAGTGGTTTTTTCTAAGCTTTCCATTTCTTGGATAGCCATGGTATTGTGGGTTTAATTTTGTTTCTGATTGGTGCTCATGTTCCTTATGGTTGTGGGTTGAGTTAATAGTTCTTAGAATGCTTGGTTGGATAAGTGCTCTTGAAGCCTTGTAACAACTTGGATTGAGTTACTAGTCCTGGAAGCCCTAGGTGGGATGACTTACTAGTCCTGGAATCCATGTTTGGAAAAAATCTTTGGAATCCCAACAATAGCTGTGGGTTGAGTTACTATTCCTCGAATCCCTAGTTGGAAAATAACTCTTGAGCCCTATAAAAGTTAGGTAGAGAATAATGTGGTGGAATCATCGGTTGAGGGTTGAGGTGGTTTGACCTCTAGAAGCCCTGGTTTGGTTTTGTTAGGCTATCACCATGAGATCCCACATTCATGCTTGGAATATGGTGGGAGGTTGATGGATGAAGGAGAGATTTGGTTCAGCCCAATCTATGGCCGGGTGGTACATGAAAGTCCTAGACCTGATTTCATTTTTCACATGTCAATAAGAGCTATTTTTGTCTTGTATTTCATGGGTAGATATACTTGTTATTATGTGATCTCAATGATTTTTATATGATTGTTATTATACTGGTTATATTATGGCTATGAGCATGGTTTATGAGAGACTTGAGTTGTGTTTCTGATCATGTTTTTATCAATAGATGAAATTTTAATGAATGCATTACCTAATAGACGATATTGTAGCAATTATGAGGAGGAATAAGGGCTTCATGTCAAATTTTAGATAAGTATAAAGTCCCTATGTTCATATTTTTTATATAACCTATATATTACATGTTCATGATGTGTTTGAAAAAATGTATATCATGGCTAGACATTGTCAGTTCAGGTCCAACATGAGGTTCGCGTTTCGGTGCCTAAGGTTATATTGGACTTTTATTGTCGATTACACTTCCTTAAAAGTACCTAGGGAGTTGAATAATATCATAGTAACTATGCATCACATATTTACCCAGTGGATTGATTACATTGGGTAAATGTGGGAGGAGGGAATTACCCTACCTTTAGATACTTATTAATAACCTTCATTTCCTGTTACATTTCTTCCAACATATCTGTTCCTATTAGTACCTTATTCATTGGATCACTCCAACTGATGGGATTATTACATCTCCACCCATAGAGTACCTCAAATATACTCATACTCAATGACTCCTAACAGCAATTGTTGTAAGAAAATGCAACCAAGGAAGGTATTCTTCCCACTTTTTTTGCTGATGCATCACATCCATTCTCAACATGTCCTTCAAAATCATGTTGAACCACTCTATATCTCTATCTGTTTAAATATGGTAATTTGTACTCAAGGACAAATCTATACCCAACCTGCAAATAACTCTTTCTAGAAGCTCAAAGTGAACTTCGTATCCTTGTATGATATAATCTTGTTTGGCACACTATTCAACCTCACTGTATCTCTGATGAATACATGTGCTGCCTCAATAACTGAATTACTATAATTCACTGGAATAAAGTGTGGTACCTTTTTCAACCAGTCCACCAAAATCATGATGGAATCATGTTTTCTAGTTTTCCTCGACAAAAATGTGATTAAATGCATAGAAATTAACTCCCTATTACAAGGATTATTCCCTCTTGTGTACAAGAGCGATCTCCCTATTACTCTAACGAGTAACTAGAAACAACGATCCATTGAATATCTCTTTCTCTAGATTATCTATACTTTAGATTATTACAATCATGAAAATAAAGAGGACACACTCCTACCTTTCAATCGAAACATTTGATGCAATCTTTTTCCTTTCACTCCAAAGTAGTTCCTCAATGCTGAGATGAACCTGTAATCACAAAAAACACAAAATTTTAAAGCACCTTAATTATATAATAATCATAAATACTAATCCAACTTAGTGATAAAGGAATCTAAGTATTGACATCATTTCCATAGATTCAGAAACAAGAAAGTAAGAAAAAGAGATCCATATGTATTATCATAAATTAGAAAGAGAAATGTTACAACCATATGCCTTGATTTTGTACAAATTTATCCCATGTGTCTGAGAAAGTGTTTTCCTTCAGTCTGATATGCCTTCCTCTCTAGAATGACAAGCATGAAGTCCTGGGCACAAAGGTGTAATCTTCAATGTGTCAACAACAACCTACTAGCATAGAAGATATGAACTCTATGAACACTCTCAAGCTTATAATCTATGCAAATCAATATCTATTCACATTGGTATCTATCCTTCAACCTGAAACATCAACTCAATTTATAGAGAGATTGAGGAAGTTTCAGATCCATTAAGAGAGGGATGGGTTCCTCCCATGAAGGGATTTGAGTTCCTTGGACCAAGGGATAAGCTCCATGAGTAGAGGCATAAATCTCGAACTGGTGTGACTCTAGAGGCTTCTAGTTGGGAGAATACTTGACCAACTAGGCTTCTAGAAGTTACGTTTTATTTTTACTTGATTTTCATGTGGGTGCATAGGTTTTAGTGGAGAACAGAGTGGTGATCATCGCGGATAATGGAAGTAGCATTAGCACATGCACAAGGAAATGCTATAAAAACCATGCAGGAAATATTTTAATGATTTTACAGAGCTTTTCTCCAATTTCCAAGACTTGATTTAGGAACATGAGTGATTTTGACCTCTAAGAGAACATGATATGGATGGTGATAGACCCATATGAATATTCAAATGTCATGGTGACAAAATGACATGTAACAGATTGCCCCCTAAAGTGCGAAGTCTCATAATTTTTTTCTAAAGAGTGAAGTGCTTTATCATTCCAAGGATTTAATTAGAGACACCAGTCAAAAACCTGTAAAAATATTCAATACAAATATATATCATCACTTAGGTAGGAATTCCCATACTCAGAGCAAGACTTGCTATGTGTTCTAGTAAATATGTGATTTCAGTATTACATCAAAAAGTAGACACAGTATGGATGCAAACAATTGTCATAAGAAGTCTACTGTATCATGAATACATAACTCCTCACAACTCGTATGGTGGAAACTAGATCTAAGGTCTTGATTTTCCATACTCGAACTAGTATGGATCTATCCATGTGATCAATTTTTTCGAAGTCGAACAGGGAAGAAACCATTTGATTACCGGTCAATGATGAGAATCCTTAACAAGTGTGAGATAAACCACGAATAATGACATTGGCTCTCAAATTACTTTAGCACAATCTATGAAGTGTGAATGAATGAATTTTAGTCGAAGACTCATAAAATCATTTGATCAAAGGTCAATGATGAGAACCTATCATCGAAGGTGATAAACCTTCCATTATAGCAGGCACATTCCAAGGTACTATAGGATTCTAAATCAACTTTCCAGATAATGAGATGATGTCAATAGAAAATGATCTGTCGTAGGAAAGCCTATGACCCGAAACCATTAGATCAAGTTTTGAAGGAATGTTTTGCAAGGAATAAATCAAGGATGGTCAACGTGAATGGAAACAAATGTTTCCAACGAATGGTAAATTAAAATTTCTCTTGAACACATAATGACACTATAAATGGCTTGGTGGAATTTGACTTAAAAATAATACCCAAAAACTAGTTGAAGACTTTCAATGTGTTTTGTTTAACTGTAAGACAAAGGATTTCCAAACCTCGCTACAATTGTGAAAAAAATTTGTGTTCAAGAGCGACATGCTGCTTTATAAAAAAAACATAATGAATGGATTATTTTTCTCAGCCTCCCCCCCCCCTCGACCATTATTGGAAATTACCTCTTTATTTTTGTCAATATTGAGGAGGAAAACATTTTCTTGTTGTGTAGGCTCATCCTTTGGATGAGTCCATATTAGTATTAAAAATGAACCCTAAGAAGGAATGGTTCAATCTTGTTGTGATCAACAGGTCCTATATTGTTTAATTTTACTGAGTCCAACATAGGATTAACTCAGTGTTTTTCAATTTTAGGGAGTGAGAAGAAAGACATAAGTAAACTGCATAGTGTTATTTTTCGTAAATTTAGTCCCTCAAGCCAAAAAAGGGATACAATAATGTAGGAGAGAACTTTATTTACCATGCTTAATCGACATATACGTTTTTCGCAAATAGTCCAATTAAGTCTGGAAAAGGGGTAAACTTATACTGAATGGACGACTGTTGATTTACTTTAACAAGTTTGAATAGTCAAGTCTCAACAATATTTTCATGTTTAGAGAGTATGAAATGGGCTTAAAATAGGGCTCTGGGGTTTCAATTTTTCATATTTTTATAGATCCCAAAAAAGTGTGATGTTCCCAATTAGCCATAGCTACTTGGAACATTATAATTACTCCATCTTTGAAATAAGAAGAAACACAATAAAATCAATCCCAGTGTGAAAAGGGATTGATATAGGAGGATAAAATAAATCCCCTTAAGTGTGAAGAGGAGAAAAAGCAAGGAGCCACTATATTTTACCAATTCCACCAACGTTGTAAAAAGGAGGGAAAGCCTCTGGGGCAGCATAGTTTTGAAGGAGAAAGCTTCTCAAGGAAGCTACATCACCAATGTGTGGGGCCCGGGGTGGAGAAGCTCACTTGGAATAAAAAGGAAGGAATGGAAGCAAGGGGATTCATTCATTCATACTTCTTGTTTCATTCTTATGACTGATTACAATCTTCAGATGTTTAGCCGGAGTTGCAGCACTATTTAGTGCAAGATTTCTCATGCGGGAATTCTAATTCCATTGTTGTTGCAGGTGATTGGGAGATTGAAGGAGGGGGTATTGAGTTCCATTCTCATAATATATATTGATGAAGCCATCCTCTAACATGGACTGCGTAGTCACTCTCAGTGAGTGCATTATTTCTGTAGTAGCTGCAGTAGTTGGGGTTAGATCTACCCATTTGAGCTTATTTCAAGAGGAGAGGGGGTGATTTCCACTCTAGGATTTCCATTGAGGAAGGTCTTGAGCATATTTTTGTATTTTGTATTCTTCTTTTAGCATATCAGATATTTCTTAATACAGAGTTGGTGGGTACAACGTTATTTTCTGCAATGTTGTACATTGTGTTGCTATTTTGCTGAAACCCTTGCCAGGAGGTCTCAATGTATTTGTAAAAGAGGTCAATCCTCTCATTTCTGATCTTATAATTAATACAAGCTCCAGATATATGTTATTCCATCTATTTTTGTAGTTTACATAATAATAATGACTTGTTGTTTCCTCCGACATTTCTATTTTATGATGTACTACGATTATGATGCCTTTTCCTACATTTGAGTTGGGGAGATCTATTTACTATAGATAGAGTGATTTGTTTCTGATGCCATTCAATATTTAAGTCATATACAACCTATTATTGAGGTTCCAAACCCTAGACTACGTTGTTCTTGCACTGGTTCACTTATACAATGTCCTCTCTGGAGATATTACTGAAATTCCTGAAAAGGGATATTATAGTGGTATCAAAGCCTTGCTCTTGGCTCAGGTTGTCGGGGAGGATATTTATCTTCAGCATGGAGAAGAAATACATATCAAGGCTCATACTTCAAACTCTGTAGAACATTGCAATGGATGTCAAGGAGATGAGGCATGGAGAAGACTCTTTAGGGTTTTTCCCTAAGGCAAGTACCAACACTACAAATGGCATGGGACATTCAAATCCATCACAATGCTCCACCCTGCCTTCATTTTTAACTGAAGGAGATAAGGAGGGTTCTTTAGGATAATATTTTGAAGAATATGAGCTCTAGTCTCAAAGGTTCAAGGAGCATCTGAAATTGCAGGAGTTTTTCCAGATCAAGGATGGAAGGAGGAATGATTCTCATCAAAGGGAAGCTGAATGGATGCAGGTATCAACCCTACAATGCAGTATGGTGGGATTATTCTTTCCCACATTTGATGGGATATCTAAGCACACAGTAAGGGCATGGGTAGAGAAGTTGGACACATACTTCCAGCTTCACAAGGTCTCTAAAATGGAAGCTATCAAGATAGCTACATTGCATCTAGAAGGGGAGGCTCAAGACTGGTGATTTCATGGGCTAACCACACTTGGGCATCATCATATCACCTCATGCTCAGCTTTCACCAAGAAAATAGTAGAGAGATTTGATCCAAGGGATCTGGAAGCCCACTTTGCCAAAATAACCAAACTCAAGCAAGAGGGAGATCTTGAGGATTATGTTGCTGATTAACTACAGCTTTTAGTGATGGTATCTAACCTCACTATGAGCAGGAAGGTATGCATGTTTTTGAATGGGATGGCTAAACCATTACAAGGGTTGGTCAAGTCTACAAAACCAACCACACTCCTTGAAGTTGTGGAGAAAGCTAGAGATCTACAACACATCTTGCCCAGGGCAAGAACCATTTTATAGAAGAAGACCCATTCAAGGCCAAGGGAGACACTCCTTATTCAGGAGAAATGTGTTATAGGGGAGGCACATCCTACCAAGACCTTCTCCAAGAAGGATGCCAGCGTTGTGCCACTCATAGAAGACTTTGCTCCAAGAGGAGGAGTTGTTGCAGCATTAAGAGGGGTTTTAGAATATCTTACCCTAAGAGTAAGAGGCACCATCATGGGGAAAAGTGTTTTTGTATTCATAGATAGTGGAGCCACTCAAAATTTTATTGATTCACAGCTAGTACACAAGAGAGGAATTCTCGCGGAGGAGTTAGAGGGATTTTCAGTTTTGGTTCCAGAAGCCATGACTCTACAATGTGCCAAGTACATTCAGCGCTGACCATTACTATGGGTACCTATACCTTGACAGACCACTTCTTTGTGGTAGATATTCCATGCACCAATGTGGGAGTCTAGTGGTTATTCACTCTTGGGAGAGTTACCACTAACTGGAAAACTCTGGAGATGGAATGGACTAGAGAAGAGGATGGCCAACAACAAAAGATCAAGGGTATGAACACATATCCTCCTTAGGTTGTTTCAGCACATAGGATAGAGGCAGATCTATGAAGAGGAGACGTTACATGGGAAGTGGAGCTACATGTATCCAAGGTGAGAAGCAGGGACACATCGGTGCACCCACATGTTCAATCCCTTCTGGACCGGTATTCTACAGTATTTGGAGATATCCTACCAGGGAGACCTCCTGATCAAGGGTTTGAACACACCATTGAGTTGGATCAAGGGGTACAAGAAGAGATCACGACTCCTTATAGACATCCCAAGGCTTATAGGGATGATATTGAAAAAGCTATCCAAGAGCTACTAGCAGTAGGGCACATCCGGCCTAGTACTAGTCCTTTTTCTTCCTCGGTGGTTTTGGTAAAGAAGAAAGATGACACATTGAAGATGTGCATCGATTATAGAGCCTTGAAAAAGAATAATTTGAAGAACCGGTACCCTATACCTAGGATCGATGAACTCATGGATGAGCTGAGGGGATCCAAATATTTCTCCAAGATTGATTTGAGGTCCGAGTACCATCAAATCAAGGTGAGGGAGAGAGATATCCCCAAAACAACATTCATGTGTCACTATGGGCATTTTGAGTTTTTGGTAATGCCCTTTGGATTGACTAATGCTCCAGCAACTTTCCAATCCTGTATGAATCATATCTTCTGGGATCATTTGCGAAAGTTTTTATTGGTCTTTTTTGATGATATTCTGATCTACAGCCGCACTTGTGAGGAGCACTTGTAGCATATTGAGACAGTATTACATATCCTCAAGGAGTAGCAATTCTATGCCAAGCTCTCCAAATGTGAATTTGGCCTCACATAGATGTTGTATCTGGGGCATATCATAGGGATAGATGGAGTAAGGTTACATGAGGAGAAGATTCAAGCTATCAGAGATTGGCCTAAACCTAGGAATGTGACAGAACTTAGAGGGTTTGTGGGCATATGTACATATTATCGGAAGTTTGTGAAAGGATTCTCACAACTTGCAGCACCTCTTACAGACTTTACAAAGAAGGGGGTTTTCCAGTGGACACCCATAGCGCAGAGGGCTTTTGATAAGCTCAAAGAGGTAATGAGTAGTTGTCTTGTTTTGGTTTTACCTGACCTTTCTCAACATTTTGTGTTAGAATGTGATGCATCAGGTGAAGGTATTGGGGCAGTCTTGATGCAAGGAGGTCATCCTATAGCCTTTGAGATCAAAAAATTGCTCCCACATGAGACGCTATACCCCATCTATGATAAATAAATGTTGGCTGTCATGCATGCATTAGCCAAATTCTAGCAATATTTGGTGGGGAATAAGTTTAAGGTGAATACTTATCACAACAGCCTTAGATTCTTTCTTGAACAGAGGCATCATCAGGAAAGACAACATAATTCGGTGAGAAAAATCCAGGCCTATTAATTTGACATAGAATATGTCAAGGGGAGGAGAAATACAGTAGTTGATGCACTTTCCAAGAGGCCCACAACATTGTCCATGAGGGGCATGGACGCAGATTGGAAGGCTCAAATTTTAGTTGAGTACTCCAAAGATGACCTTGCATGTGGGATACTTGATGGGGTGGTACCAAATGAGAGATTTAAAGTGATGGATGAGGTTATCTATTACAAGGATTGGATCTAATTGGCTAATAATTCTAAGCTCAAGGATAAGATCTTAGTGGCCTCACATGATTCCCCACTTTCTGGGCATCAAGGTTTCACAAAAACTTATAGATCTCTCAGGGAAAGATTCACATAGAAGGGTATTAAGGAGAATGTGCTTCGACATGTAAAGGAATGTACCACTTACCAAAAAAATAAGGGAGAGCACACTTATCCTACTGGGTTTTTGTAGCCACTAACTATTCCAGATGAGAAGTGGGAAAGCATCTCTATGGACTTCATCACCGGCTTACCGACAGTGCAAGGTAAGGACTGTATCTATGTTGTTGTTGATAGACTAACAGAGTATGCTCATTTATTTGCCATCTCTACACATTATACTGCTTCATAGGTGGCTGAGCTATTCTTCAGAGATGTATTTAGAATCCATGGTCTCCCTAGGACCATAGTGAGTGATCGGGATAGTCGCCTCATGGGTGGCTTTTGGTAGAAAATTTTCCAACTAGTGGGAACTGATTTGACCCCCAACACCAATTATCACACCCAAACTGATGAGCAGACTGAGATAGTAAACAACTATCTAGAAGGGTACTTGAGAAACTATGTGGTCGGGCAACAGAAAGCTTGGTTGAGGTGGCTCCACTTGGGGGATTATTGTTACAACACTACTCACCATATTTCTATTGGAATGACACCATTCCGAGCCCTGTATGGATATGAGGCACTTTCATTTTCCGATGTTATGTTTGGGGAAAGTAAAGCTCCAAGGGCAAGAGATTGGATTCAAGAGAACCCGGACATACTCAGCGCCCTCAAAGATAACATTGTTTCTGCTCAGAACCAGCAGAAGATGTACGCAGACCATGGTCGGATAGAGAGACAGTTTGAGGTGGGGGATCTTGTCTACCTATGCCTTCATCCTTAAAAACAATCCACACTCAAGGTGAAGGGAGTTGAAAAGCTCAAACCACGTTTATATGGGCCATACAAGGTGAATAGATGTGTCGGTAAGGTAGCTTATGAGCTGGAGATTCCTAAAGGGAGAAAGATCCACAATATATTCCATGTATCTTGCCTCAAGAAGGCCATAGGGAAGAATTTAGTTGCCAACTTGGAACTTCCTCCAATTAATGATGAGGGTCATTTGATTTTTCATCCAAAAGAAATCCTAGACACAAGAGAGAGGAAGTTAAGAAAAAAAATCATCAAAGAATATCTGATTCGATGGAGGAATCTACCAGATTACTATGCCACTTGGGAGGGGGAAAAGATCTTGTAGCATCCTGTTGATGCCTCGAAAATTGTTGCAACAACATTGGG